>JANHFX010027154.1:0-46707 GCA_027560015.1 Chloroceryle amazona | reverse complement strand
CCCCCCCCCCCCACCCCCTTCTTTCTTTCTTTCAGAAGTGTATCTCCATGCTTTTTTGATCTCCTTGTACTTGCATTCTAGTGAAAATTTCTGTTGTGGTTGTTCAGTCATCTACGTGTTTACTTTTCTTTCAGTCTGAAATTGTACATTGCCAATAAAATTATTATAAGCCAATTTTAAACAGGATTTACACGACAATTGGTAGTTGGAGATGACAAAGAAAATTGAGCTGTAATCTTAGAGGAGGCAGTGGAACGTGATGGGAATTATGTTTACATGGATCATAAGGGAAGAGCTGACTTGGCTGTTGCAGCAAAGGTATAGTGTGTCAACTTAGGAGCACTGAAAAGAGAGAGAACCAAATCTAAGGTACTTCCCTTGGCACCAAATCAGCTATAAAAACAAATACATTTTTATGATGTGGCACTACTATGATTTTTACCTGCAGACTAGAATAGTTACCAGGAGATTGTGAAATGCCGTATTATGAAATTATATCACAGAAGATTTGTGAGCACCATTCCTTGGACGGAGACTTCCCAAAGGAAATTATGGCTCTGCTAAAATAACAATAGAGGCTCATTTGGGACTGGTTTCTGGAAAACTAATGTCTTTAAAAGTATTTATTACTGGTGATACTGTTGGAGGAGTAGAAACTCAGGAAAACCTGAGTTAATTTCTATATAGGCATTTTCTTTGTCACTCTGGTATAGTTTCCAAGAATTGATTTTCATTTTGTTTGCTTTGATTCTCTTCTAAATTATCTTACGACAATGTATTGTGCCTGGTTTTGACTAGTGTTGATTCAACCTTCTACTTCACAGCACATAATGAAAACAATATTACTCTTTCAGTGACTTACTAATCATATTTTCTTTATTTTTTTTTCCTTTCTTTACATTTTCATGGATTTACAATAACAGACAATTCTACAACATCACAGTCAGCTTCACTGTCATGTTTAATACCCTTAGGAATGGCATTTGGTGAAGTAATTGCAAAATACACTCAAATAGTTTGCAGTATGCAGGCTGTTGGAAGAAATATGCATTTTTAATCTACATGAAATCTTAGTGAAGGAGTGCAAGCATCATTAATAAGCATAATAGGATCTCAGTAATGTAAAACATGCCAGTTAGCAATACCTGTTAGGTAAGAAAACTAGGAATTTTGGAAGGTACTGCTTCTAATTAGAAATTAGCTTAAAATTCCAGGCTAAACTCATTATTCTTTTCTGTGGGGAAAAAAAGTTTACAAAGGGATTGCTTCCAGGAAGAAGTGGAATACTGCTTAAGATCTTGTTTGCATTTGTGTTCTATGTATTTGTTCATGCATACTTATGCTTGCAGTGTTGTCTTAAATTTGTGATCACTTGCAGATTCCTAGTTTGCTAAATCTTATTTCTCTTGTTTTGCTTCAGATTTTTTGGTTGGTTGGAGATAGTATTTTTCCATGACTAGACAATACTAACTTCTCTGATGAATTATAAATACTTAAACCCATTGTGACATATTAGCTTCATCTTAGACTGTAGATTCTAGAGGCAAAGGAGAGAGTTGTACTTGTCAGTATAAGTTAGGATCATTCCTGCTTAGGATAGGCTAAATAATTTCAAGAGAAGGGAAATTAGAATAGTCAGATATGTTTCAGAAACAGCACACAATTCAAAAGTATTATTTTTATCTGATAACTTCTGATCCATTGCCCTGTATAATACGACTTGCCTGCAATACCTTTTCTTACTGCTGTCTTGCAACATTTTTGGATCTCATGTGTTTCCACAGGGAGATCATAAAATCATTTTGGTTGGAAGAGACCTTTAAAATCAAGTCCAACTGTTAAGCCAGCACTGCTAAGTCACCACTAAACCACATCCCCAAGTACCACATCTATGTGTCTAAATACTTCTAGTCATGGTGACTCCACCCTGGGCAGCCTGTTCCAGTGCTTTAAAACCCTTTGGTGAAGAAACTTTTCCTAATATCCAGCCTACTTATATATGTATATATCCTAGACAACCTGTTTATCGCTGGTACCTGACTCTCTTTAATCAGGAAGAAAAATGGTAACTAAAGCAAGGGGAATAGGTATATGAAGAACATAAATACCAATCAAACATATTTCAAAATTCACAAAGTAAATTAAATAGAATCAAGCAACTGAGTCGTCCTTCTCCTTGGCCCATGAATTAAGTGCCAATTTGTTTCTTGCATTACTTAGGATCCATATGTGTTATGTTGGTTCTATGATCATGTAGGACAAACCTCCTTTGGGATTGTCATGGCCAGGATAAAGTACATCTTTTCTGAACTGAAAATCCTACTGCTCACAATTATTTTAAGCAACATTATTGTAGTTCAAAGCTCACCACGATAACATTCTCTGTGCAGTTAAAGAATTCATTAAATATGGCTTATGAAACAGTATGTATCCTAAGGATCACTGCACTTTTATACTTCCATGCTGAGCTCTAGAGTGGAAAGCTAGGCAATATAAACCTCAGGTTTAATCAGAGCATTTTAGATTAGATTAAAACTGAAAAGAAAATTTCAATACACATATGCCAAATGCGATTATTTACATCATGGAGGTTCTTGCTTATATTTTGAGTTTAAACATGTGCTCCAATCCAAACTCCCATCTGAACTCCCAGTCATAAGTTCATGTTCACCTGTTTAACAAGACATTCATTTATGATCCAGAGGGATTTAAAAAAAAAAAAACAAACTAGTTCAGGGCTACTAATGAATCGTTTTAGGAAAAAAAACCACAGAGTTTATGTAGTAGGTTAAATGTTAAGCTACATATCTGTACATTTTAAAACCTTTATGAATGTTAAGAATAATTGTTGGTTTTGTTTATCTTTGTGGGTTCTTAAATGTTGGGGATAATTTGTTAGATTTCTGATTCCTAAACAGCAGTAAAAAATAAATTCTTTTATCTTAGAATTACATTTTTAGTAGCTTTTTATATATAAATTTATTTGTTCATACAGTGAATACAGTTGTTAGCAAAGCAGAGATTTACTTTGTTTTTTTGGGGTTTTGTTTGTTTGTTTTTTTTTAAAGCTGACTAACAAGACGTACACTATGAAAGCTAGTGGAAGGATTGATTACAGAACTGATGCAGGTTAAGATGAGAAGTAGAAGAAGAAAATGTTGAAAAAATTGTGAAGAAATCTTGCATTTATAGAGAAAATAACTTTACAACTTTACAGTAGTTTGAGGGAGGGCAGAATTTGAGAGATGGCTAGAAATTTGTGAATAAAGTTAGAAGATTTATTAAGGCAGTATTGAACCCCTACTTTATTTTGACTTTCAAAGTAAACAAAACCTTCAGAACCAAGGAGGAAAAAAACCCAAACTAAAATAAAACAAATAAACCAACCAACCAAAACCACAACCACTTTTCACAGTTTCTTTGAGGTTTAAACTGGAGCAAAACCAGCATTTATGCCAAGGGACAAGTAACTATAACAATGGAAGCTTTATCTTTAAATGGAGGCAGTTAGTTTAATGTAATTGATTTCAAATAATTGTAAATTTAGAGGCACCTGAAGATCTTAGTATGACAAAGCTTCAATTGCTTATATTAATGAGTCTTAGTAAAGGTGATCCTTGCAAGTACGGTCTCTTAAACCTCTTGAAAAAATCTACTGAAAAAAATCTGCTTGAATATAGTAACTGGCTGATTCAGCTTTTCCTAGAATATTAATATCTTGTTCAGGTGAAGTTTGGGGAAAGTTATCTGTCCCAGCAATAGATGCCATGTAAGTCAGAGTTCCTTCTTTAAGTGTAGGAGTTTTATATAGTATTGTGGAGATTTATTGTGGAGATTGTGGAGAGCAATAAGAAACTACATTAATAAAGCTGTTCAGAATGTCACTGTGTCTCTGCACTGCAGACAAAACAAAAAGCTGATAGCTTCGTGTCATGCTACAAAAGCAGATGTGAGGCAGCAGAAAGTATGGCCAGTTTCATTCTTCCACCAAAAGATGTGTCCTGGCTGGAAGCTCTAGAAATCAATATTGAGGCTGCAGTGGAAGGGCTTCAAAACAACATAATTCACAAAGAAACCAAATGGAATTTGATAGCAGGCTGTACTACCATGAAGATTCCAAAGTATTGAAGTTCAAGTTAATGAGTTCAAGTTAAATCTGGACGATAGAACTTAATAATGATACAGGAAATTAGTCAGAGTGGGAGTTAGATGGAATTGCTTGGAAGAGCCCATGTAAGCAAATTGTGAAAACATGCACATTTCTAAGAATAAATTCAGTATGATGCATAGATATGCAAAGGTTAAAAAAAAAAAAGGCAGGCCATGTTCATTTATATTTGAATCAGCTCCTTAAGTTATGCAGTGAATATTAACATATCTGAACTGATTTTTTTATGTGGGGTTTTTTTTTGGTAATTCTCATTTACCTGATGAATGTCTTCCACTAGATTTTTCTGTTGATTTATGAATTAATAACCCTACTGTCAATCTCGTATCATACTTAGCCAAAACACAAGAGCAAGCAGTTTCTGACAAAATTGCTATCATATGGTCAATCTTAAATTCAGGCAGCATATATGTTTAGTTTGAAGAATGTTCCTAGTTTATACCAATTTTAAAATTACTTATGTTGATGCAAGTTATTACTGATGAGTTCAGCTTTTATCCATCTCAGCTGGCAAAATTGTAAAACCTCCCTTCTCATGATTTATAATTTACTGGTGTACTTTCACACTGATTTAACTCATTTGAGTGAAGGAAAAAATAGTCCAAGATTTCACTTCTAATTCTCTGTATAGTATTTAATGTGTTACAGAGAGTTTTAACAGATTAATTACTGGTCAACTCATTGTAAGACTCACTTGTAGTCATCTCTATAGCTGGATTCTCTAATAAAAAGCCTTAAGATTTGGGGTGCTAGGTATGGATGAAGAGAAGTAGGGATATTTGTGGTCAAAAACAAAACCACTTTTTTTTTTTTTTTGCTTTAATCAGGGTTTTGTAGCTTTACTTGTTGATTAAGTTTTTTCATACCACAATACCCACAAGTCCTTCTCTGCAAGGTTCCTGTCAATCCACTTATCACCCAGCCTGTATTTGTGCTTGAGATTGCCTCAACCCATGTATAGGACCTTGCACCTGGCCTTCTTGAACTTCATGAGGCTTGCATGGGACCACCTCTCAAACATCTCAATAACATCTCAAGGATGATATCCCTTCCCTCCAGTGTGTCAACTGCAACACACCTTGGTGTCATCAGTAAACTTGCCAAGGGTGCACTTGATCCTGCTGTCCATGTCACCAGCAAAGATGTTAGTGTCAGTCCCAATAAATACCCCTGAGAAACACACCAACCCCTAAGAAACACCCATGTATAACAAGATTCAGTCTGAATCATTATTCTCTTTTATGTTTCTCATTTTATTTGATGAACAGTGTATACATAACTTAAAATTGAAGGATATGTGGTTTTGATTTAATTTTCTGTTTAGTTTTCTTATGTTTAGACATTATTCTTCAGTTCTACAAAGATGAGACAGGGAGACTCTAAAAGCAGAGTAACAAATTACCGTTCACCCCTGCTGTTCTCATTGCTCAAAGTGTAGGAAGCAAGTATTTATAACCTTACCAGGAAAGCCTCAACAGTTTAGTTTCTATTCAGACCCCTAATGAAAATCTTAGGGAAGTTAATAGAAAGTCTTTTGGATTAGCCTCTGTTTTTAATGTCTTCATCTGCTGATGCACTTTAGGATCCTTTGACTAGTAAAAAAACTACAGCTAGAATTGCACTTTAAAAAAAATATTATTATTATTCTCCTTTAAGCTGCAACAGTTGACACAATTTTGTTGGTCAATTGGAGGTCGGCGTTTCTGTGGGCTTTCATCTGCTTTTGGAAAGTAAAATTCCTGACCTGCTAAAGGAATGTCAGTTCCCACCAAATACACATTTGCTAGGAGAAGTTGGCAAGACTTGCTGATTTAATCATGCTGTGGTTATTAAGAACCCACTAAGGTCTTGGCACATGAAGCAGGGAAACCAACCATGTACTCGGGGTACCAAAAGCCTTCTCAGTTAAGTCTGCTTTGGTTTGCTTTCCTCCTGCATCCCTAATCATGTGTCCAGCTACAGTCTCTTTCGCATATTCTATTCAAGTTATGCAATTCCTTATTTCTTCTATTTCTTATTTATCAAAGCAGAATCAACTGGTGAAATCATCCTCAGGTCCTTCCTGCTCCAAAATGGAGCCTGAGGGGTGTGAGGAAAAGGAAGTATCAATTTGGATTCACACAAGCTTAGCAGATGAAGGGAACAGTTTGTGTTGTGTAGACCTAGACAGAATTTGCATTTTAACACATCAGGTAATAAAAATATGTATTTCTGCATTGCATCTTGCAATGCATTCTCAGTGCTGAATTATTACTGGCTTCACTGATGGGTGATTCACTATGTTTCCAAAGAAAGTTTGAATGAGGAGTAACTGGAAGACAGTTTCAGTTAGTGAGAATTGCAAATAACAACTGGAACTTAAAGCAGGAGTTGAAAAGTTTGTATGGGGAAGAAAAAACAAAATGTACAGAGGAAGGAATATTCAGAATACAATACAATTGAAGAGTAAAAAGGTGTCAGTTGTAAAAAGATCTGAGAAAGACTGAAAAATCTTAGAGTCATGACAGCGTGTTCTTTAGACATTCCCAGCAAAGTGTGAAAATAGATTTGGATAGGTCTGGGGGAAAAAAAAATAAAAAAATCAAGAAATACTCCAGCTTGTAAGATCATACAGGACTTCTTCTGGTGGTGCTATCACTGCATTATGATTGCTGCAAAGAAGTGGGATGGTGGTGGGAAAGCAGCCCTCTTTTTTACTTTACCCAGTTATTTTATCTAACTGTAAAATGTTTATAAAAGATGGGAATATGAAGACCTCAGATACTATTAAAATGAAAAGCAGCTGGTAAGATTGTAAATAAGAATTCAAAATTTTAGCCACACTGTAGGTTTTCTTATATATTTCTACACTACATGTGCCATTCCTATACATTTACTATGTACAATACATTTATAAGTAAATATATATTTTAATATAAATTATATTTGTGTATTTTTCCACTACACAGGAAATTCTCATTTGCTAAACATATATTGAAGTATATTAGGGCTAATAATGTTGTCTTTTCTGCTGTTTTGGTTTATTCCAGAGTTTAGGTTCATCAGGGGTTTAGTCTAGAGAAGAGGAGACTGAGAGGAGACCAGTTTCTCTAGATGGTTCATATTTTGTTTTTGGACAGTAACACTTCCAGAGGATAGTTCATCCCAACTTAGAGCTGATTTACCATGTCAAGGTGATTATCTTTTGCTATGATAACAGAGAAAGCTTTAGATAAATAGGTTGGTATGTCTGTATGTGTTTTTTATTTGTTCGTGGAGTTTTGGGTGATAGGAGACATACTGAAAATGTCTGGGTAGTAATGGGGTTCCCTGCTTATTGTCTGTTGTATGTATTGTTTAGTATATTTACACTGCTTATCGATTAGTACAAATCAGGAGAACAACTTTGCACTTGTCTTGTGTAACAGGAAAAATTATATCCTTTACCTCATAAATTCCCCTGAGAACTAAGCTTGGCTCTTACGTATTGATGGGAATGCAGCTAACTCTGCAACACAAAGCAACACAAAATCCAGTAGTAATTGACATAGTTTAAACTGGATAGTTGGTGATTAGTATTATTTATTTATAAATTGTAAATTTGCCTTTTAATTATGTATGCTGAGAAAACTGAATAATATTATAAGTAGGTAAAGGAAATGAACACTGAATAGAGTTACCAGCTTTTAATTATGCAAATGAGCACCACTGTAGAAGAATTATTTAGTAATCTTTTTGTGCTTAGAATTGCAAATCTATCTCCGCAATTGTGTTTAGAACAAATGAAACTGGATTTGTGTAACCTCTTTTCGATAGATCTCTGCAGTTAATGAGATTGAGCAGAAGTATCAGTAATCTTAAGAGACTGCATGTAATGTGCAGCAGGTCAGGGTAGTGCAAATGAAATATTACTGCTAATATTATTCTTGTAGGGGATCCTCTCATTTGGTATTACATTATTCAAGAAAAAACAATTGCCTATTTTTCCTGATTTGTTTATACTGTATTTCAATTACATGTTGTTTTAACTTTTTATAGCTGTATGATTTTATATTGTCTTTGTGCTGTGGAGCACAGTTGGATATCTAAGCTATGGCTAGTCCCAAATGATGTATTTTGGCATAGTCTCTCCCATTCTTGCAATATCCTAGATTACTTCCCTTGGGTGCTTCTTTTATTCTGTTGTGGGGTTCTTTTATTTGTTTTGGTTTTGTGTTGGTTGGTTGGTTTGTTTTTCCCTGTCTTCTCCAGCCTGATGCTGCTCTTACTGGCAGAGTATTTAGCGCTCTGGCTCCGAGTCAATGATTAAAGAGCACTAGAAGAGCTGACTAATTTATAGTCTTTTCACATTACCCTAAAAATGTATCTAAGCTTCAGTAATGCTGGTAGGCAGTAGGAAATATATTTTTAAAATCAATGTGAAAAAAAGGGATTAAGAGACCTGGAAAATAGTATTACGACATGATAAAGTGCATTTAGGAGATCGTGCACTAAACAGTGAAAATCCATTTCCTAACCAGGGAAAGAGCTAGGGGTTAGTTGAGAGTGTGTTGTCTGTCATTGTGCAGATTGGATGAGCTTTCCTTGTCTGAGGAAGACAGAATTTTGACTTTCAAAATATAAGTCAAAGTATGCTATAAACAAAACACTACACAGGGGCCCAACACTGAACAACAGGCATATATAGATGAGTAATGGGGATTATCTGCCAGCTACCCACACTCAGAAATATTATTTCTTACATTTCAGTGGACTATCTATGCTACACAATAAGGGCTGATATGTGACATTGCATAACTTTTTATAGTATTCACATTTCCTTTTGTAAACTTTTTGTTTCTTTTCCTTTTTCTTTTTTCTCTTCACCTCTTTCCCTCCCTCCCCTCCCTCCCCTCTTTCTTTTTCTTCTTGTGTGGGACTGGGACTGTGGCATGGAAATACTGTATGGAGAAAATAAAAGATATATTTTTAGAGGTGGGAAACCTGAAATGTGGAATGTGACCAGAAGTGACTCTTGCCCTTGAGCATTTTGGATAAGGTCTTCCAAAATTTAGAAACTTTGTTTCTAAAAGGCATGGTTTCCTAGAATGTCATTAAAATATCATCCTTTGATGTCTTTTGGTTTTACAGTATTTTTTTTGGTAATGCCACTTTGTGAATGGTGACAGAAAGCACTGTATGACAGGCCAGCCTCAGCAGGGGGTTTGGACTAGATGACCTCTAGAGGTCCCTTCTAACCCAGACATTTCTATGATTCTAAGTTTTTATTTTTATCTTGAACATCCAATAATTGTAGTTATTTAATTTAAGTAAATAAATTAACCTAGATATGAAATAAGATTCTAAAAGCCTATCTGGTATTATTTTGTTTCTTGTGTTTTTTTTTGTTTTTTTTCTTGTAATTTCAATCTAGTGTCTGGCTCAGGTCTAAACCTTGACAATAATGTTATGGATAAACAAGGATTTCAAAGTTAATACTCCCTTAAATTTTAAGGAATGGAATGTCATTTCATATAGAGTTCAAATGTAAAATTTAACTGAAATTTATGTTGATTATGGAGATGAAATTTTAAATGCTGGTGGGAGGACAAGTAGTTGAAAGAGAGAAATTTTTATGGAAAAATAAAGATTCCAAGAAACTAACAAGTCTGATATCCAAACAAATCTTTGGAAGAAGAATTTGTTTTAAAAATTATGTGGAAGTCTGCATCCAATGTACACTACTACTGAAACACAACAATGAAACCATATACTTGTGATTCACCAGATGAAGTCTCATAATGGTGTTGAACAATGTGTGCTCTTTGCTCAGAATGGGGAAGTTTTGGTGTGAAAATGTTCTAACTTTTGAAACTTTTAGAAAGCTTTGCACTTCTTAGGTAGTTTGTTTATTTTTTAGTTAAATATTCTACTCTATACAAAATCATAAGATGGATTTCATTCTTATGTCAGTTGTTTATGAGTACTGCTTTTTTGATAAACATGAACAAGACAGTGTAAATTACCAAAATGTTTATACAAATGGGAAAAAAAAACAACCAAAGAAAGATGATTTATTTGTATTGGATTGTAGGTTCTTCTCAGGTCGTTGAGGCATTCAGCTGGTTTGGAGAACAGTAAGATTTTCTACATCATGGTTACTATATTAATAAATAATATTTTTTTCTTGTGCAGAATAATGTTTTGGTCTTGTTTCCCTGTCCTTTCTTTCTTTTTTTTCTCCCCTATACATAAAACTTTTTAGCATTCTCCCTGTAATTATTATCCTTTTTTGATCTAATATATTTAGTTATATGTTTAAGTACGTTTACTGTTGCTAGTGGAATTTTTTCACTATTATCAAAGCGGTCTGAAAGTATTGCAATCTTGATTTCTACACAAATCTAAAGTTTAAATGAAGAGACATCATGATGTCTACACTGAACTCTGGAATTTTTGTAGGGATCACCTTCATTTTACAGTTGGGCTATGATCATTTGAAAGAACAGTTTCTGTATTTTAACATTAGTCTTGCTCTCTTTTTTGTCTTGCCATCGTCTACCATGGCTAATTCAATTCTGCCATATGGGAATTGCTAGTATAACTCTGAGGTCTTAACAGCACACTCACCAAAAACCCTCCTCACTGCAAGCACTTTAAAATTCAGATGTTTCTATTTCATACATATATAATATATAATTTGTCTTCATAAGAATTATTAAGCCCTTTAGTGTTTAGGAGAAATTAAAGATAGGGAAACAGACCAAAACATTATTCTGAACAGGAAAGATTTATTGAGATAGCAAACATAATATAGAAAGTTTATTGTTGTCCACCATTCATTTGGAACGATTCTGCTGAGATTATTATTAGCATAAAAATAAACATGACCACTCAGTCATTCCAGATACCGTCCATGAACAGTCTATTTACTGAACAAGTTCTTTACAATGTGTTACAGGAGGTTAAAACTGCTTGGTTCACCTTTTGACATTCCCAAACCCAGAAATTGCAAATTTGTGTTTGCTTTTCCCATAAGGGCTTTAAGACCTGTCCTGAATTAGTTATACATGCAGCAATCAACGCAATCCAATAGCCAAAGTCATGATTGCATTTTCCTCTGGACAGGGAAATTGAGTCTAGTGACTGGTAAAAGGAATTTGCCATGCTGCTAGCTCTTGCATCCATGAAGATATAAACATACTTCACTCTCCCACATACTCATAAGTTTTCAGTTTCATATTTGATTGTCATTATAATTTACTCTCTTAAATTCCAAGAAATTAAATACTCAAGGTTGGAAAAAAAATCATTGTAATATTAGTTCTGCTACTAATTAGAATCTGCTAAAATTAGTTCAGATTTAAAGAACAATAAGTGCATATTTACAGCAGATATTATGTACAGTGTTCTACTTTCAAGGTTAGTCAGCAAGTAGCGAACTCTTAGCTTGGTATTTTCTACTAGTTATCTTTTTCTGTACAGGATAAAGAAATATGTATGGAAAAGGTCTGAAAAAAAAATGGTTATTTGCTCTACTGAATTGAAAAAAAAATAGTCACTAGAAAGAAGTTTAGTCTGCGGGTGGGTATAATTTTTTTCTTCTGCTTCATTCACTTCTAGTTTGAGGTGTACTTAATTTGAATCCTGAGCAATGAGTGATTTGGTCATTCCTTGAAAATTAGAAAGGCTTTGGGAAAATGAAAAATGCTTCTTCTAAGTTTGTGTGTTTTATAAGGGAGAAGTTAAAATAGGAAAGCAGAATATTCAGTGTTGTTAGTGATAATAGTGTTAGGGAAAAAGGAAGAGTTTCTGGGTGAAAAGGGATAGCTCATCTTTTTTTTTTTATGTACAATATAAACCAAAAAATATTTAATTACCTTCCAATTCATGATGAGTAATACTGCAAGACACCCGGTATTCTGCCTATCAAAGCTGTGATTGGCTGAAGATAGGTTAAACAATTTCTGTTTGCCTCTCTTAATTTAGGAATTCATAAATTTCTCATCTAAGCAAAAGTGCATGACTCTCACAAAAAAGAAGAGAAATATGTCATTTTTTGGAAAGTTAATAGTCAAAGTCCAAAACCCAAATGAAAAGTATCAGTGGATAGCATAAAAAGACTTAAACACAGAAACGAGTGGAAAAAGACATTTCACACAGGACTTTCAATTACACATAATCTTATCATCACAACTTTATTGTTTCTGTCAATATGCATATGCATCTTAGCTTTAAATAATTCTTTTAAAATATTAAAAAAAACCCCAAACCTGCCTCTTATCTAATTCTTTTTACAAAATTACCTTAAATAACAATCCTAACTCCATACAATTTTAAATAAATGCTAGTTGTTGGTTGGTGAGAAGATTGAAAAAAAAATAAAAATCCCTTTTCTCTGTCAAATATCTATGCCAAAATTTTATTAGTTTATTTGTCAGTATCGTGGAATCTCATGTTAGTTACCAGCTCCAGATATAAATAAGTGAGCATAATTCCTTGATATAAAAAGTCTAGCTAGCTTGTCTATGTTTTGCTGTGTTTGGGTGGTTTTTTTTTGGGGGGGGTGCATTTTATTTTTTCTGTTTGTATGTTTGTTTGTTTGGGTTTTTTTTGTCATTCTTGAAACTACTCTGTCTTGTCTTCATACTTCAATAAGAAAGACCTAGACCTCGTAAGTCAAGCAATCCTGCTCTTTAATTATTGTTTCTTCTGGAATAATCCAAGCTTACAAGTAATGCTAACGACTACAACTTTAAGATCAGAATGTAATATATGGTTCATTAATATGTCCTGGAGGTCTGATGAATTTTTCTTGAATTTCTCTCAAATTTTTTGTCAGAGTAGAGCTGTATTTCATGGTTGTGGACGAGTTACTTGCTACTACTTCATAGCTAGTATATTCCTGCAATTTTTCATAATCCTATTTTATAGTTTTATATTGAACTCTTTATGAGATATATGAGGAGCTTTACATGTGCCATGTAATTTGGAAAAAAAAATGAATTTTCTATAAAATATTGCTATTTCTAATATTTTAATGAAATAGTCACTGACTCAGTTGAGTCAAAAAATTAACATACTGCATATCTTAACTTCTTATTGTAAAAAAATAAACATAGATATTTATATTTGTTATACTTAGAAGCACTTATGCTTGTAAAACTGCTCAGTCACTTCTCCAAAAATTAGAATTGTCATAGCAAAATCCTGCGTTCTCTATTTAGTCAGCCAAGATTGATTCATTGACCTTAAGGACACTCTTAAAGTGGTTGTGCTGTTTTGAAAAAATCAGAAATTTATATTTTTTTTTTTATTCATAGAATCATTAAGGCTGGAAAAAAACTAAATTACATTCAAGTAAATTTGAATGGTTATCTATGGGACTTCATACTAAAAGCTGTAGGAAATAGTATGTGTTAAACAGCAAGAGGTTGGGGATGAAATGTTTTAGAAATAAACTAATATATAAGTTCTGTTTCTTCAATAAATAGGTAGTGGCAAAATTGAAGTGTGAAGTGGTGAGGAATATCTGGGAGAGTGAGTCCCAAACAGGCTGGTGACAGAGAGCAAAGGAAAAGATAAGACTGCTTTAATTGAAAGTGTAGAAAGAATTGATGAGGGAAGAGTAATACTGTGTTTTTCTGAGGATAATGACCTAACTGGCACAAATTTGGTGGAAGGAAGATAGCTGGGGAGAACTTTAATACAAAAGTACCAAGTATATAGGAAAGTTTAGGGCAGGAGGATTGGTGGTGATGACATGTATTTTAAAACAAGAAAATATAAAAGCTAATTATAAATCTTTGTTTGTGTTTTTTTTTTTCCTAATGGTATCAGAATCTTCAGATATTGTAGGAGCAATTCACAATAAAGACAGTAAAACATCTGAAAGATAAAGCCATGGAAGCAAGATTAAGTGATGTTTTTGCATCTGGCATCTCTGTGGATCCACCTTTCTTCACAGCATGCTAGAAAATCTGTTTAAAATCAAACCGTTGACAGAAGACAAAATTGACAAAACTGTAGCAAACTAGTTTCTCTTTTTCCATAAGAATTCTTAAACAACACAGCAATAGGGTAGAGCTGCTACTAACCATCAAATATAACCTCTTGCTGGAAGATGCCTTTTTATCAGGGGATGAGAAAGTGCAAGTATGAGGCAGGTATTTTAGAAGGGCCACAGAGTGCTGACCTTCACCAAGAACCACAGAAGGAAACAACAAAGTTCAGTGAATCAGCTTATAGGGGAGAATTTCTTGGTAGTTTTTAGTTAACCTGGATTGCAAAGGGTCATGCAGCAGTAATTCTTGCCCATAAGATGAGAAGTAAGGTTACAATGTAAATTAAGACCTATTTAGAAAAGAGAAAACAAAGGGATACACTAGATTAATGCAAAATTTTAGAACTGAACTAATTCTGATTTGTGCACTCATTCTCTAAACAAGTATTGATGTTAAAAAACAGAAAGGAAATGTAATTTAAGCATCTTTACAAATCTTTTCAGGAGTCTGTATATGTAGATACTACTGTGTTCTTTAAATATTACAGATCTGTTACATGAATGATCTGCCAGAGTACAATAAAAGTAATGTCAGTATAAGGTTAAGGTTATATTAAATGACATAAGGAATTTTTACTGCTGTGGTGAAAGGGGCTTTACTTCTGTATACTATTAATATTTCAGAATTAATGTGTATATATTAAGTGTGTGTGTGTATATATATATATATTTATCTTCTACTTTTTTCATTTTCACATTGCTTCCCCATTCTGCACTCTGAGTGTGGTGAGACACTGCAACGGGTTGCCCAGGAAAGTTGTGGATGCACCATCACTGGATGTTTTTAAATCCAGGTTGGATGGGACTTTGAGCAGCCTGGTCTAGTGGGAGGTGTCCCTGCTATAGCAGGGGGGTTGGAACCAGATGATCTTAAAGGTCCCTTCCAACCCAAACCATTCTATGATTTATCTCTAGAAATTTGTGTAAATCTAACCAGTAACAAGATTACTAACATAAAATTAATGAATATTACTGATTCTTATATTGTTACTGAGAGTCCCTTCTTCAGTTGTTTTATCTGGCAATAACTTTCCATACTTGCAGGGTTTTATCTCTTTCATCTGTTAATGTCCTTCTAATATTACCACTCATCTCACTTATCACAGTAGTTCTGTTCCTTGAAATGGCTTTTTAGGTATCTCAGAGAATTGGAAAACAGTTATGATATTTGACTTCATCTTTTTATTAATGGAAATTATTTCTTTGGACATTTTAAATCATGTCATAGTTATTTTCCTCTGAAGACATCTGACACTGTAATTCTTGCAATTTATTTTAGTTAAATTATCCATTATCAAATATTGGACAATTTCCTTATTTTTTGGTAAAGAAGTAAAACTGAATAGTATTAATAACTAGAAGACAGTTACTTTAAGGAAATGATAGATCTATTCTTCATACTAGCTGAATGTTTGAGATAACATTGGTTTTACTGCTGTGATGAATATGGTTTTTGTGGGAGTCAACCTAAAGAACTTAATGTGGGAGTATCTTATGATTTACTTTAAAGCAGCTATTGTTTTATATTTACATAGAAAATCCTAGGCTAACAGCAGGCTGTAGAGAAATATTAATGAAGGTTTTCTACAGTGTCAAAATAACACTACATTCTCAATAACCTTCCTAAAGCATTCTCATCATTTATTGGGTTCTGTTGGCTTCTGTTGTGCATTGAACTTCTTATTTCAAAGATATATCACTAATGACCCCTATATCCCTTTCCTTCATTTTGGTTCTTAGATCTGATTTATAATTTTGTAGGGATGGCTTAGATTAATTTTCCTAGGGTACATTACCTTACAATTATCAATGCTGAAGATCATCTGTCAACATGTTGCCCACTTGAATGATTTGACAGTCTTCTGGAGTTGCACCACTACCCAGATGATATTAACACCATATGCAGACTGCATAGTGTAGTGCCCTCTGCAAAGAACCAATAAAATCACTGAATGAAACTGGTACCATAAAGTTTGCCTCTATCCCACAGCTGCTTAGTTTTTCTAACTTGATTTGCTGTGGAAGCTTGTTAGTGTCTTTCTGGAAACTTAAATTATTTTTGCCCACTGGTTCCCCTTGTCCACATGGTTTTTGACACCTTCCTAGACATTCAGTTATTTGCTAGGAATGGAAGTCAGGCTTAGTGGTTGTAGTTCCTCAAATTGCTTCTCTGGAAAGAAATTAACCTCCTTTACAGATGGAGGTTATGCTGACAACCTCATGCTGCCCTGCTTCCTTGGCTTTTTGCACTGACATTGCAAAGATTTGCCTGCAGTTTTGTGGCTTCCAGTTGCTGTTCTGGGGTGAATGCTTCTCAGTCCAGGTGACTTACACCTAACTTGCCTATTGATTTAATAGTCTCTATAAACACCGCTAAACTTTTTTTTTTTTTTTTTACGGGAGTGAGGTGATAGAAAACTGCTTCCTGTTTTCCCTGTTTATTTTTTCTAATTGCTTGTTAAAAGTTTGTGACCATTTACTGATTGTTTTTTGTCAAAATCTTAATTGCACACTTAGGTGTTTTTACAAAGAGTAATTAAGAAAAAGCAGATTAAATTGAAGACATAACTTTATCCTAAGACTATTGGTAAGTATTACCAAAATATAGGGATAACTGTGTGTGTACATACGTCTAATAGATGAAATAAAGGACAAATGCTAGCTTAGATGCAGGACCCAGTCTTAAGGATATAAAAAACAGGATGGCTTGGTTGGGTGTACACTTTGCTGGGTTAAAAACTGGCTGGATGGCCAAGCCCAGAGCGTTGTGGTAAATGGAGCAGTATCCAGCTGGCGGATGGTCACAAGTGATGTTTCCCAGGGCTCAGTTTTGGGTCCAGTCTTGTTTAATATCTTTGTTGGTGATCTAGATGAGGGGTTCAAGTGCACCCTCAGCAAGTTTGCAAATGACATCAAATTGAGTCTAGTGTTCATCTTTCTGAGGGTAGGAAGGCTCTGAAGAGGGATCTGGACAGGCTGGATTGATGGGCTGAGGTCAGTGGTATGAGGTTCAACAAGGACAAGTGCTTAGTCCTGCCCCTGGGTCACAACAATCCCAGGCAACGCTACAGGCCTGGGGAGGAGTGGCTGGAAAGCTGTCTGATGGAAAAGGATCTGAGGGTGCTGGTTGACAGAAAGCTCTGAACCTGAGCCGACATGTGTGCCCAGGTGTCCAAGAAGGCCAATGGCATCCTGGCCTGTATCAGGAATAGTGTGTCCAGCAGAAGTAGAGAACTGACTGTGGCCCTGTACTCAGCACTGGTGAGGCCGCAGCTTGAGTACTGTGTTCAGTTTTGGGCACAACAGTATAAAAAGAGACATCGGGTTGCTGGAATTAGTTCAGAGAAGGGTAATGAAACTGGTGAAGGGTCTGGAGAAAATGTCTTATGAGGAACATCTGAGGGTGAGATGAGACCTTATCACTCTCTACAATTACCTAAAGGATGTTGTAGTTAGGTGGATGTTGGTCTCTTCTCCCAGGTGACTAGTGATAGGACAAGAGGAGTTGCGCCAGGGGAGGTTTAGGTTGGATATTATGAAATTTTTTTTTACGGAGAGTGGTGAGGCATTGGAACAGGCTCCCCAGGGAAGTGGTGGAATCGCCATCCCTGGAGGTGTTTAAAAGATGTCTAGATGTGGCACTTCAGGGCATGGTTTAGTGGTCCTCATAATATTTATTAGTTGGACTTGATGATCTTTAAGGTAATTTCCAGCCTTAATGATTCTATGATTCTAAGATCCATTAGGTAAAATAAACTGAACCAGAAGAACGTTTATAGGAGAATCTCTGATAATCAATCTTTTTTTTTTTTGGGGGGTGGAGGGGGAAACAAAATTTTGCATCAATGTTAGGACTATATGTAGTGCTTTATCTTGTAGGCCATTGGTTAAGTAGCATTAGCCCAAAAACAATTCCATATGAGATGTGTTAGGATAAAATGTGTGTGATTCTGCACAAATACTAACCAGCTTCGAACATGCTGTAGTTGTTTTTTTCTACCCATTGTTTTATGATAAGCCAAGAATTCTCCTTTAGTTAATGGTACTCGTGCATTATTAGTCTCCTCAGTATCTGTTAGATATTATAATGATCTGTGGTCTCTATTATTTGTGAAAAGAATTAGGTAGCATCTAGTCAAAACCAGTCTTAGTTTCTTAAATCATTTAATGTTTATCAGGATAAAGGTGCTCTACATATATATTTTTAAATATGTTTATAAACAGTTAAAAAGCTATTTTACTTACATTCCAGATGAAAATAGATGTGAAACTTTAGATTTATTTTTTTAAAATATCACATTCATAGGTACAATTGTGAATGTAGTTAGTGTAGCTAGGATTCTTAAACAATTCTTTGCTGCCAGATAGTTTACTATAAGTAAGAATATGCTGTGTACATCAGTTTTCATTTTGGGGGGGGTGTGTGTGTGTATAGATGTCTTAATAGACTGTGTCTGGATTTCAGGTTCGCATATTCATTGTTTAGCATTGTTTTTTACTTCACAGTGGATGTAATGTCTTTGCATTGTTTAGCTTTTATTATGAATGTTTGATAACCAGAGGAATCTAGATTTGAAAATGATCCTGCCATACCATTACAATATCTATTTTGCTCACAATAAAAAAGAGTTGACTGGAGTGTGCTGGCCAGACGGTTTCAGGTCAATTTTGATCTCTCTAGACTGGTTCTACCTTGCACTTTAACATGTGATGCTCTGAAATGTAGATACTGAAATAGTCTTTGTTTTGTTTTGGTTTGTCTTTGAATGATGTTAATGATCTAGAACCCCATTTCTGGGGGTGCTTAGCTGGCTTTCCAGTAGCACATCACACATGTCCATTGAGAGTTTCTGTTAAAACACAAATCACATTATGGGACACTGTCAGACTTTTTTTCTATCTATTGCATGTGGCCATGTTTGTGAAAGATAATCTAGAAGAAGCATTTTAATAATTTTTAATAAAAATAAGTTCTGTCATGGGTGAATAAGCTCAAATAGACACTTTCAAGAGTTCTTGTTGAAGACTGAAAGTCACCTTTGTCAGATTTAACAAGTTAGGTTACGGGTGAAATAGGTTATTTTGAGTGGCACTCCAGTATATTTTAAAGTTAGAGATAGAGCTGTTATGTTCTATAGAGATACAGAGAGATATTTATGCACTTTACTCTTGGTAGAATGTGTTAGTCTACATATAGCTCCCTGCTTGCCTTTATTTCATAGGCGAAAAGTTTGTATGTTAACCCCACTCAATTTTTTTCTCTTATCTTTCTAATTCATGTAGTGAATTTCAATGAGTATTGATTAGTTTGTCAAGTATGAGGAAATGACTGATTTGTTAATAGAAAATGCCAAGTAGCTTAGTGTTTTTAAGTGGAAGTTGAACTGCAGATATTAAATTTCAGACTTTATTTTCATAAAGCAGTCGTTCAATGAACTAAAAAAATGCAGAGATGTTTTTTCCTTGTGGTGATTAATTCATTGTAATTCTATATTGCATTTAAGTTTCAAACATTTTTAAGATTAGTGGTTTGTAACTAAAGGTAATTCTGGAATTAATAATGGCAAAATTAATAGTTGCTTAATAAGGAAGAATTTAATCTTTTTGATAGCTTTCAGAAGCTATATGAGTAAATGCCATTCTTTCAGGTATTTTAAAACATCTCATATAAATCTAATCTTTAAGGGAATACACCACAAATGATATTTGTTTCTGCCCATGGCAAGATTTTGATGTTGTAATATGTCCCTGTTTAAAACTTTAATATGTTGATACATTGACAAATTGGAAGGACAGTAGTGATCTGTTAAGTGGAAAACCAGAGCCATGTCCTGGTTATTTTTTTCAATTTTGATCTTACTGGGGAGAAAGTAAGTACAAGCATTGTGAGGTAAAATGCTTGTAAATACCATTTCATTTTTCTATTTGAAGTTGCAAATTTTACAAAAGTTGAGGTGGAAGAACAATAAATTATTTCATTTTTCTTTATGCAACACCTGGTGTATGGCCTCATAAAATCTTGTACATCTGTCTGAAATATTACCAGATTGAAAATAGAGCATAAATTAAAAGAGTTTGTCATAACTAATGACAAGAGTTAATTTGGATGTCAAATGCAATGCAATACAATAATTCAAGCAAGGAAATACTAATATGGCTAGAAAGAAATGCTTTATCTTTCAAGTCTCTCTTTGAAGTGAACTTGAGAAGACTTAGATGTGAAGAAGAAACACTTGGAATCCATCAAGTACTACATAACAGGAAAACAGATACAGTCCTTTCTAAATATACTGCTCGAAGTTTTAAACTCCCTTAACTGAACCATCATGTGGCAAATAATATCATTTTGGATAAAGTTTCAGCTGAAAATAAGGACCTATTTCCAATCAACTTTATTGGATTTCTTTGTCTTTAGGGTGGCTTTAATAATTACTTAGCCAAAAAAACCCCCTATGGCATCAACAGTTTGTATAGATAAGAGTAACTGCATTCTTTTGTAACTTCAGGCACTAGATCCCTGTTTGCACATTTACTTAAGAAAATTACTCACTATGCAGTTTAACTTAAAAACAAACCTCCCACTTTGGAATCTTCCTGCATAAAATATAAAGGGTCAGGAACTGATACCAGCTTCCGAAGGAGCTAGGACATTAGCCCATAAAGAAAGCAAATAAGATATGGCTAAAAATAATCATAAAAAATAAATTAGCTCAAAAGAAAAATCACTCTACTGATTGAAAAGAGAGGAATATTTTTATCAAAGGTGGATTTTAACATGTTTACAAAATAAACAGAAAACAAAACAAATAAAAACCATTCATCTTGAAGAATATGCCATCACACAATGATTCTGGATGTCCCTTTAAGGAACTCTGAACTGAAATTTTGAAGTCCTGTTCATTTTTAGTTTTACCAAATTGTGTGCTAGAAAGAGATTATTTTCTTTGTCTTCTTTGGAAGAAGCAGTGCTTTGAGTCTCTGGTAAAAAGGGGTAGTTGGAATTTCTTCCATTGATGTCTCTGTGGGTAACCTCTTACGCAAGTGTAACTCTTTATCTTCAAATACAAATATTTGAAAGCCGTGTATCAGGATTGAAGAAAATGAGTGCAGTAACACTGCACCATGTCTAATCGCTGTCTTTTGTGGACAAATTCTGCATACTTAATTTAGTGTATGTTTTTTTGATATGTTGTTTCTGAATATTCCACACAGTCTCTCTTTGAACTCTATAAGGGAAGATTATGCTGTGATTAAAGGGTTTACCCAAAGAATGAAATGCTGTCTGCAGATTCCTCCTTTGAAACAGGAAGTAGAGGCTACTATTGCAAAAGCATGTACCAAATTAGGGGCACATTTTAATTTTTCTTTCTTTCCCTGCCTTCATTTATTTGAGACAGTAGAGAGCGCTCTTGTTCACTTGTCACAATGGTGATAGCAAAATCTCTGTGGACTAGAATACTATGTGAACAAAGATCAATTTAATGAACCACTTTTTAAAAACCTTATCAACTGCTCTTCAAGTTTCTAACCACTTTTTCTCCAATGGATTGGTGTTATCTTTTAATATGGAACAGCACATAAATTAAAGTGAAGATTAGTGAAGATACTTTCATGGTGCTATTTATGACAAATTTATATTCAGGATAATTCTGACATACTGTGTATTTTGGGAAAAGATCAATTAATAATGAAACCTATTCTATTATATATACTAGAGCTGGTAGTTTCAAAATTGATTACTAATAAAATTTTGCCATTTCCTCAATTCAATTCACTTGATAGAGATTTTATCAGGTTTATATCCCCATGGGAAGGTAAATGTATTCTCTGGTGAGTACATTTCCTTTATGAGAAATGAAACAATTTGTTTTATTTAACTACTTGTACTTATTTCTGAAACTTTGTTGTTGGGATTTTGGTTTTGTTTTGTTTTGAATAAATGGTATTTATTAAAACATGTACATGTACTTTGGAGAGGCCTGATCACTTAAATTGGATGGTTTTATGCATAATCAGATGTTTTGAAAGACCATAGATTCTGATGTATCTGATATAAGGCTACAGATGGAGATTAGGAAAAATTTCTTCCCCGAAAGGGTTGTTAAGTATTGGAGCAGACTGCCCAGGGAAGTTGTGGAGTCACCATCCCTGGAGGTATTTAAAATATGTGTAGACGTGGTGCTTATTGACATGGTTCAGAGGTGGACTTGGCGGTGTTGGGTTAACAGGTGGACTTTATGATCTTAAAGGTTTTTTCCAAGCAAAACTATTCTATGATTAGATTTTAACTTCTAGACCATTTAAAACTATATGTGTGGTTGGTGAATTGTATTAGGATTAGATGTATCCTAAATCAAATGTGACAACTAATTAATTAACATTGGGTACATTGTTTGCTCCTGTTGTTCTTGCCTCCTTGTTTTTACTGCTTCCTTGATTTTTAGAAAATAAGTAGGAAATTTTTGTCTATATGGCCAAAGTGATTAGAACAAGGGATAGAGTAGGCATGCTGTATTTAGGCGGTTAAGGATCACCCATCCTCCTCTTAGTAATATGTATTGAGACTGATCTTGTGCTTGCCAAACTTAATTATTTCTAAATATTCCTGGTTCAGAAGGACATTTTTAGTCTTATCTAGTAGTTGTTCCATCAAACCTTGACAGTGTGGAGACTTGCTGTTTTTATGAATGTAAGCTATGCTTTCAGATGTCATACTTAAAAACTTTTATTATTTTATTTTAAGATCGTATGTATTAAAAGAAAAACTAAATACTTTTTGCAGTACTGTGATAATATTTTAAGGTCATACAGTTATGGTATAAAAAAAATTGATATTCAAACAGCAACAACTCATTAGTTATAAGCTCGTTGTAGACACTTCTGAGCAGTTTTTACATAGTATAGAATAGTGATTTATCCATAGTAATACCATTATAATCATGCTTTTGAGAGAGATTTTTATCAATTCAGAATTTATATGAAGAAAATGGAAATTCTTATACTATAAGGTAATTAATCTCAAATTTACTTTGAATGTGCTTTTTGTTTAAAACAGCTAATCAAATATGAAAACTGAGTTTTGTACTGATTACAACCATGATAGTTCTTAAGAGTTCCCTTAGGAATCCATCAATTCATAATACTATCCCCTTGACTCATGAACACTATGAATATCTACAAAAACTTTAATTTGTACTGCAGTATTCCTATTAGAATTTATTGCTATTCTGAATTTATATTGCGATTATGTTTTACTTCTTTTATACAGACAGAAATATATAATTATATTTCAATAAAATGTACTGTCTAACACAGAAACAGTACCCAAAACAATTCAAAACCAAATTACCAGCATGTCATAAGTACACTGTTGACTGAAGAGAATGATACCAGAATGCTATTGCATTGATTTAAGTACAGGCATCTTTTCAACAGTCAGTAAAGACATGCTCTGTCACTCTTATAGTAGAAACAGCTTAATTCCTTTTTTACCTATAATGTTTTCTAATTGTCATAAATAATCTCCTTGGTACCCTGCTTTTATGTATTCCACCCCCCCCCCTCTTTCTTTTTGTTCAGTGTTGTTACTTTTATAGCTTAAGTAACTATGACACAATAACTGAAATACAGCTAGAGCGTATTCTACTTTTTTTACATTGTGGCGTGTAGAAAATACACAGTGGAGGGTTTCCCTGTGTGTAATGATATAGGTAGAGTTAAACTGTCTAAGCAATTTGTGTTTTCTTTCTTTTTTACACAGAAGCATGGTTTTGTTTTTTTCTCTTTCTCATTTGAACTGTCAAGGAGCACCTAAATAGTGTACAAGGATTGCACCCGCAGCAATGTCTGGCCACTTAATTTCAATATTTTACTTGTCCTTTCAGCTGTATGTTGCTGGAACTTGAAGCTTGAATGACTAAGTGAAATACGCCTTCTGTAGGACTCTACAGTGGCAAGTTGCGTTCAGTATTAACCAAGTTTGTGTAAATATTTAGACATATATCCTCAATACCCATTGACATATTCATCCCCCCCCCCCCGACCGTTTTTGAACTAACAGTTTCTTAGAAAAGGTTGGAGTCAGGACATAAAGATCTTTGTTTAACTGAAATAATGATACAATGGGGAGCTTGATTCTTCTGTCTATTCTATAACATCATAAGCTATAGATGCCTTTCAGTTCTTTTCCATTGCAAGTATTTGTCATCATTCTTGAATGAATACTACGAAGATTCATATGAACAGTTATAGTGAATAAAGTTGCCTCAGGAAATCTTTACCAACAAATATGAAAGAAGTATATTTTTGTAGATATTAATTCTTACACCTTGAAGAATCTGTCTCATCATGAAAGCAAAATTCCTGCTCAGATAAAGGAATTTCTTAGATAAAAATGTTATCTTTCTCTTTACATAGAATTGAGTTTCCAAGAAGTCAGATAATCAGAATATGCTGATATACCTGACCTAGAAATTTAAACTGGAATATTAAACTCATTTTTCTCTCTAGGGCAGAAGACCCACTTTTAGTTGCATGAATGCCAGATTTCCTTGAAAATATTTTCCATGGATCTCATGAGATGACATCCCAGAAACTTGACTTGACATCCCAGAAACTTGACTTTTAAGGCAAGAATGACTCACTCTGTATATAGACTGAGTGCATGAAGTATGGGTAAAAGTTACTTCGCCAATTCTGTCTGTTTCAGTGAGTACAGTATTTCTGCAATATTTTCTGATATAGTAAAGTAGAATTTATTTAATTTTCTTTTGGCAATGGGTACTTCATAATGGAAGCTAATTATAATTAAAGGATGCCATAAAAGCCTCCTTTAAGGAGAAATATTTTTAAACTTTTTTTTTTCTTTTTAACTTTTATCCAATTAAATCAGACCTGTTAACCTTTCTCAGGAGCAATGCTGCTCATCATTAAATGGATATAAGCTTAAATTACACTACTTCACATTCTTCTGTATGAAGTATAATGCAGACAATGAAGAGACCAGAAGAATATTTTTTGTATTCACTAGGTGAAATATATTCCCATACAGAGGGCTCAGGGAAAAACTTAGCAGCTTTATTTTTTTGTTGTTCTGTCTAAAATTCAAGAGCTTGTATGATAAAATGAGATGCTTTTTACATAAACAAGATCAATCTAAGCTCTCCGAGGAAAACATTATGAACGATAGTGGTTACTCTGCTTATTTCTGTCTTCTACATTGATTTATTTACTGTAAATGTTTGATTTCACTATACTTATGTGAAAATGGGACTTGTGTAACATAGTACACCAAGATTTTATTTAATTTAGTAGGCCATAAGATCACTACAGTGTTGGCTGAAATAGTTACTAACATGTATTTGTTCCAAAACAAAACAGTATTGCCTGTCTCTGGAGCTTAAAAAAGAAAAAAAATATATAAAAAAATCCCTTTTTGATATTTTAAATTTTGTAAGTAAATGAATTACCTTTTAGGCATTATAATTTTAAAAGAGGTTGATTACTTACTCTCTTCTAGTGTTTCAAATAAATAAATAAGATACTCTTATCCAGTCACAGAGTTCTGGAGAGGTGTCTTTTCGAGACTGGTTGTACACATAAGTATACACCTGAAAAGAACAATATTGCCTTTCTTATAATGAATAGCATTGTAGGCTCAGAGAAAAACAGTACTTTGGATATGTCATTTCTCTTTGTCACATGTGCATTTGTAGTACTTATTGTCTGTGTTTTGTTACATTTTCTCAAGATGGCTTAGTAAAATCAAGCCACTGATGGTTGAACATGTGCTTGGTCTACAAATACGGATGAGATTGGAGGTGACTGAAGACCTTGTGCCTGGTTATAGGCATAGAGACTTCAGACATGAAGAAGTCTACACTATTTTGGCAAAGCTGAAAGCAAACTTTACAGGCACTAAGAAAGTGTGAGGAGGAAATGTGCTTCATCAGACAGCCTAACAAATAGGTGTGCAATGCTTCACTACTGCAGTAGCAGTTTGTGGTAATGAGCATGTAAGATGGAGCTCTTCTAGAGAATTTAGAAACAGAGTATAGTAAACTCCATACTTCCACTAGCTAGAATCTGTCTGCAGAAATTGAGTGATTCACTTTAAATACTCTAAATCACTTTAGAAGCCAAAGATAATTCACATCAATCTTTCTTTATTCTTTTTTTTTTTTGGTCAATCCAGCTGTTTTTCTGTGAGGTATCAAAAATGCAGTATTTGAAATTCTATCTTCTCTGAGGTGTAGAAATAACATTATTACCCTCCTCTACAATATGATACTTTTGACTGTGAATTCTGAAAGTGAGTGCTGTACTTGTGTGTGCCAAATCCACTTGTCTTCACTTAACTTTTTTTCCTGCTCACCACCAGCCTTGCTTTTTCTACTTCCTTTAATGATTTCTAAAATTGTTTTTCCCACTTAACAACTGACTTTTCATTCTCCGTTTATTTCTGAGAACCATCTTGCATTTTGAAATAAAAAGTTGTTGTATGACTAGTTTAGCATTCATAATACTAGAATTTTTGAAGTTCTGTAAGCACAATTTCTTTGTCTTCACTGGCATTTATGTGAATGAATAATGCTGCGTACCCATTCTCTGAAGTTTTTAATGAAAATATTAAGTAAAAAGAGATTCACAGTTGCTGCGTCCAGTCAGGTAAATCACTAATCTGTTCATAAAAATATATGATATCATAGCTAATCCATTGGAAATTATTTTTGCAAAACATTTATGAGCACTAGAGTAAATGTTTTATGAAACCATGCTTGCATACTGTTCTTAGTTCTATTGTTAATGTTTAGGTTGTTATTTTCCATTTTCCATTTCATTAGAAAGTCAATTATTCTTTGAAACAGAGTTGAAACAGATATGTAAATCATTTGCATTTCATATCCTTTTCCTCAGTTAGTAAATACTTTCTGAAAGGATCTTGATTTGTTGACCAACGTGCTAAACAACTCCCATGAAATTGTGTTTAGTTGTTGCTGCTGATTTTCATAGGCCTATTCCCTGTTCTTCATCAACAGCTCTGTGTATAATTTAGCTAATTCTCATAATACCCTGAGATATTTATTTCCTATGCCTGATTTGATTTTTTTGCAGTCTCTCTTAGATGTTCTTTTACCTGACTTTACAGGAACTATTTTTCATGATCTCTTATGAGTTATAAATTGAAAACAAAAAACCAAACCAGTCATGTGGAATCATAGCAATATTGTGCTGATTATTCATTTGGAGGCTTACTTCTGTGTAAGATTGTACAATAGGTTAATGTTCACCAAATACATTCCTCTCCCCAACAATATATTTGTTATAAATCAAAAAATCCCAAGCAAATAGAACTAAGGCCTCAAGAAAATATTCTGTCATTGATTAGTTAGTGGGATTTTGATAACTACTCTTCTGTATTTATCTGGTACTAACCTTTAAAATTATCTGTTCTAAATTAAAAAAAAAACAAACACCCCCCCCAAATGAAACAACCAAACCAAAAAACAAAACCACTCTACCAGCTTATTCACTCTGATTCCAAACTTGTAATATCATTTTAAATAATTGTTCAGGTAATTTGAGTTTCCTGATGTAACTGCTATAAAAAAGCTATGTCTATTATTAGTTAACTTTTGTGCAAAGGACAGCAATCAGCATCAGCAAAGTGATGAGTAGTATTTCTGCATGTTGCAGATTCCTCTTGGTTAACTACTGTCTTCATTCTAGAAAAATTAAATTAGTTTGCTAACAACTTTGATACATAGAGAATACTACAGTGCAAATTTAAAAGATTTATACTTTTTTTTTTCAGAATTATCAGTGTTCCTTCCAGTAATGCATTATTAAGCTGTTTTTTATTTCTGTCTTTCTACAAGGAGGATAATGGAAAAAAAGTCTGAGTTATTAAATACCACATTTTTGTTATTTAACTGTGCTAGAAAATCCAGGATTGAAGAGGTGTGAGTTTTAAATTTTGCAATTTTGTATGGTTTGTGATAGCCTCCAGTATTTTTTGCAATTATATAGTTAGGATGCTGATTCGTTAGTTGCATGTAATCCTGCTTGACAAAATGCTGATTGTGTTTCCAGAAAATTAGTCTTTTTGAAGCTGAATGCTAAAGTAGTAAATAAAGACCAAAATGGCTTTTAAGGCCTGATCATGGGTTACTTGAGGACATGGAAGGATGAAAAAAAGCAATTTCAGTAACCATTTTAGAAATTAAGCCAGGAGACTGTTTTTGGGAACAGTGCTTCTTGAAGTCATGTTGCATGTAACTCAGAACATAAACCATGAATTGGAAATGGTGGTCATAATCCAACAGCAAATTCTAGGGTCAACAAATATTCTGAGATTTCTCATGTTAACTGTTAAATCCCTAATATTTTACAGAACTCATAAAGAAGACAGACTTTCGTATTTCTGCAGCTCCCAAGAACCTTTACATGTGTCTAAGAAAGCAGTTCTCTTAGTGACACAGATGTACATGGTCTGGATGCATGGCATTTGTAAAACATCTTACTTGGTTAATCTGAATAAATATCTGTTGGAGAAACAGTCTGTTTCATCAAGTCTCTGCATTATGAGTTTCACATAATGTGTCATGCAGTCTGTCACATGGTGCATATATAGCCTTAGGGAGATATAGGGATTCATTTATTCACATTGTAAAATAATTACTCACTACTTGTTCCAGTAGAAAAACACTGTTTATGTGTGACTCACTTGCCTGAGGAATTACATGTCCACAGCTGATGTTGCCAATAAAGACCTCAAAATTAATCCATATCAAAGAAAAAGATACCTTTCTTTAAAGGAGAAGTTGCAGTTTGAAGAGGAGGGATAATGAGTGGGATACTTGATTTCTAAGAAGACTAAGCATTTATTATTTTCACTTTATTAGTTATGTTGTTACAAGGAATGGAAAGCTTTGGAACCTTAAAAATTCTAGGTTTCCTGTTGCTTTAGCAGATGTGGGACAGCTTGACAGGGATGTTGTGAGTGGAAGGAATGGCTGGCGTTAGGGACCTGAGGAGGTAATTTTCTATAAAGTGATAACTGCCTCAATAATATGTTGAGGTTAGAGAGGAATTAGCTTTTCACAGAACTGGAGTTTACTGTGGAATGGTATTAGCATCTTAAGTCAAGATCCTAAATCCCTTAATATCTAGAAGCAGGAAGTCTTCATAGGCTGCATCAGCAGCAGTTTGCATGAAGAGAAGGTAATAGGCCAAGAAATAGGATGCATCCACCAAAAATGATTATTGCTAAGAAAAAAATGCATCAATGCAGTAGGAATTTTCTTAAGTGTTAGAGATCTATTTTCAGATTTTAATATCAACTATCAGTAAATCTGTTGATCAGAAGTATAAAATCTAGGAATTCTTTGTAGAGAGTATTCCCTACCAGAAACAATATAGAGAAAGTATTTCAGTGTGCTGAACTGTTTTGTTGCAAATTCTGCCTTTAGATATTGTTAGTCACTAGAAGTAAGAGAGGAACTATTCTGAGTGTTTCTGATGCAAAGGCTTGATTCACTGATACAAACATGTGTGAGTGTATAAATTTGATGAAATGAGAGATTCTTTGCTAGGTCCGGCATAGTTCTAGCATCTTGCCTCTGCCAGGCTTACAGAGTTTATCGTTCATCTTGAGACACTGCTAAGTGTTCATGAATAACTCTTAGTTTCTGGTGAGCTTACACTAGCCAAAAAGAATAACAAAGACTATTTATTGTTCTGACAGACTTTATCAAAAGAAAGCTGAAGAGACTTTTGCTTATTGAGAAGACAACTGTGATAGGGTAGTAAAGGCAAAGAGTTGAAGAATAACCTCTTCCTTGGTTGGTGGGATTTTTTGTGGGTGTGTTTTTTTTGTGTTTTTGTTTGTTTTTGTTTTGTTTTGTGTTTTGTTTGTTTGTTTTGTTGTTGGGTGGGGTTTTTTTTGGTTGCTTTTTGTTTTGTTTTGTTTTAATATTGTTGAGGATTTTTGCTGACTCTGGAAGTTTCATGAATTATCCAGATTTTGCTCAATAAGAATTGTTTCTTTTTGACAGTCACAGCCAGTTTATGGCTATGTAAAGGTGTTCTCTGTTGATGAGCTAGCTGCCTTCCTAAAATACACAGAGAATTAATTTATTTTTGCCAATTTTAAAAGTGAAAGTTTGGCTTCTCCCAGTTCTTTGTTTCCTGTAAAATTTGTTCCTTCTTGAGCCACAGTTCTGTCCCTTCTTTTTTCGGTGTTCTTCTTTTCCTTCCATACATTTTTCCATTGCATAACTGTAATGATTGGATCATGCCAGTCTTCCTCACAGCTCATTAAGTAGGCTTTTCTCCCTTGTCCATGGATCCAACTAGTTAAAAATTCCAGTCTGAATCAATTGTAAGGCTAAAATGGACTTCTGGAAGACATCTGCACATTGTTCTGTCTTCTTATTGCTGTCTCCACACTAGCATCTTCAAAAATACTTGTTTTCCAGTCTATTTCTTTTTCCAGATAATTAAGGAGTTTGTCTCTTTTTGCTATACCTAATCTCCCTTGAATATCCTGTTCACAAGAATCATGCTGAATGTCATTTGAGTACACGGTCTCTAACAAATCAAATGTTTCATGTTTGTCAGTTTTCCATTTTGCTGAGCCTATCTTCTTACATAGGTAACATGGTGTAGGCACTTGGATCCTCTTTCAGTCTCTTCTGAGTATAAAAAAAAAAGTCTTTGTTCAGTTCTGATCCATCTTCTCGTCATCAGGCTATATTGATTCTTTTTTTCTTTTCACAGCAGGAAGAACACATATGTAGGGTGATTCTCATTTAATTTTCATTACTTATTTGTGGAAATTCAGGGAAAACCTCCACCTTTATTAGACTGTTAAAGGATTTAGCCCAGTTCCCTCCAGTAAAGAACAGGACATGTATGAACAGTTCCTGTTAGGCAATGAATGTGTTTCTGCATGCATTTTCTGAAAGAAATGGAATGGAGAAAGTGAAAATATGGAGATGATTTTAAGACTAAAAGAAATCATATGCTACCACATTTGCTGAAAAAAAATTCCAAGTTTACCAAGGTGTTTCAGGAGTTTAAAACTCCCAAAGCAATATTATGCCTTTAATACCACTTTTAAAATAGGGTTTGAAAATGTTGTCAAAATATTCTTCACCTTAGGATCTTAACTCAAGATGAAAAGATTTCCGTTACAGTATTAAAATGCTATGGTTGTCTTTTGTAAAGAGGCAGGTACATATAAAGGATATCACTGTGAGACCACATTTATAAATTATGAGACTACCGATCACTGGGAACAGTTACGTCCATTAGTCAGAAGAAAGATGAGGGATCTTAATGTAAGGGAGGAAATGCTGAAGACAAAAAGGGAAACAGATTAAAGACTTGGTCCTGCATATCATATTAAATTGAAAACATATAAACTTAAACTATGGAGCTGTAATTTCATCTTGGATTCCTGGTGTCCGCACAAACAATGCAAGTGTTCTCCAGTGCTTTATGACTTCACCTGAAATAAATACGTTATGTACTAATAACTGAAATCCTCCATATTTATTTATTGTTTGTTTCTCTATCATTTCCACCAATTTAATTTCATTAAAATACTCTCAGAGTATTTTAAGTTTTGGTTTGTTCATGAGTGCTATCTCAGCACAATAGTGGTAACCAAAATGTTAATATTTATCCAGTGGTAAAAGGTACTGATAGTTATAGTTTTTAAATTTTATTCTTTCAGACAGGAGCGGGTCCCCATGTTGGTAAGTGGTATAAAAAGTGGAGATTATATTTTTTTTAATTATTTTTTTAATTGATTTTTTTATGGTAGTGTGACCTATCTTATTCTGCTATTTTCTGACCATACTCTATAAGGCAAAGAGATGAAATATAGGTTATATTTTTAGAGCTGTGGATAGCAATAAGATTTGATCCATGCTTATGTTCTTGTATGACCAAGACTTTTTTTTTGCATTTTGATATCATTATAATTACTGTCAATAAAGAAATCTTCTGAAAGGAGGGGGAATTGGATGCATATTAACTATGAAGTCATCAAGTACATATTAAGATTAAACTGGTGAATTAAAAGCTCAGTGTCACTTTGGAATATGACATTATTGCCTTCTTACATCACAGAAGCAGCCCGATGAATACAAGTCAAACCTGAAATGTAATTGTTTATCAGGCGTACTCCTGTTCTGTGTATCATAGCACTTAAATCAATGCAGATCATTCTGTACTCTTTAAATCTGGTCCATGTATTTTTGAATTTGAATTGACAAAGATGTACATGTTACACCAGAGGAAAGATACTTGTGGCTTTAGGTTATTTGTTTTCCAGCCATACTGCAGAATTGCACTACACATGTATGTAAATAAGAGGAAAAGGAACAGTACTTAAAAGATTGTTCTTCATCTGCTAACAATTCATAATTTGGTTTACATTTCCCGTCTCCTTCCTGCTCTTTGACTGTGGACTACATGATTATCCCACCAAATGAAGTTTAGACTTCAGCCTACAGGTAGGAATGAATTAAATAAAGAGGACTTTCCCTTTGATAGTTAAGCATTATTCTTCCTATTCTTCCAGTCCATCTGAAGTATTTGCCTTAGTGAATCTATCACTCTTAAAACCTCTTTCTTGACTCTTGAAGATTACGCTTTTTTTATGTCACTACATACTGGAACTTATTTAATCAAGTATATTACTCAAAAAGGAAAGCTACTGCCAGTTTGAGTGATGCTACTGAAATATTTGTTTTGCTGTCTTCCATTATTGTGGGTGACAGGTTTTCTCCTAATGGAATATCCTTAGCAAATATATTCTCCATCTAATCTTCTAAGAGGCGTAAAGAGAGGGAGCTAAGCAGAAGAGGTAAAAAGCTGATCACAGTGCTTGTGGACATGCCTTATTGAGATATGTAGAGCAACAGGGATGAAGGCCTACCAGGATTAAAGGACAAGTGGTGTTTTTAAAACTGAAATTTAATGATTTACTGGTTTCTTCCTGATTTTGTTGCTATTTAAATAGACTTCTAGAATTTCTAGAGAAATTTAATCTGTTTACCTAGTAGTAGGAATAATTAAGATAAAATCTAGACTAGCTAGATCTAGCAGGTGCTAGAGCTGTACGCTGCTGTATCTTTCAGCACTCATTACCTACTTGTCTCCTCGGGTATCTGCTTTTCTCAAAGACAACTCAGCTATACAACTTTATTGCTGCTACAAGACTGCTTCAGTGATCCCACCTAGTTTAATTAAGATTATCCTTATAATAAACTACATTTTCCATACAGCTAGATAGAAACCTCAAAAGTGATTCTAAAATACAACGTGCAAGTTTAGATAATTATAAAGCTAAATAAAGCACAGTGATGAGTAAGCTTTTGAAACCAAAGCTTCTTTAAAAGATACACTGAAAGTATACTGCAATTGTTCTGGTTATTGCAAATATAAGTTAAAAAGCATATTGCTAGGAAACATCATAGCCTGAGACATATTTGAGTCCATCTTCCTGAAGAATTCAGTGTAGCACATTACTATTTAGAAACACTTCAACTCACAGAATAGTGGGGAAAATAGGATTCTATTCAATACATGATTATTTATTCTTGTTAACATGCTGTGAACTTCATTGTGCAGTGAACATTACAATTAAATATGTTAAACACAGAACAGCCAAAAATGTTCTCTCTAAATAATAATGGTAATAGTATCAATTTACTGGTATCCATTTTTGTGAAGTGGTAATTTTATTGGAGAACGATATTCAAGATGCAAACATTTATTGTCCTTTTATGGACAATTGTTCCAATAACTATTTAGTGACTACTGGCATCACAGGGAGAAAATCATGTATCTCAGCTGCTGTCCTGCCTGTGACTGTTATGAATTCTCTGTAGTAATCTTATTGTACTGACTTAGTAAAATAATGAAATTCTAATTGACAACATAAACCCAAGCAAATTGTCAGTAAAGACATGATGATTTAAGCCTCATTGACACTGATGTCAAAACTGTTCTTTGTGATAAAGACAAAAAAACAGATTCTTCTGAATTATTAAACTTATTAAACACATAAATTATGCAATCAACTGACTTTATGTACACCTTGATGACGAAGTTATTTTCATGTTCTTTGCTATAGATTTTCAGGTTTACAAATGACTTTCCAAATGTGTTGCTTAAGAATATGATTTTGGAATTTTGACTAAGTTGCACCTCCATTTCTGAAAGTGGCCAGCGCAAAAATCCAGAACTGAACCAAAAAGACATTAAACTTTCCCTTAGATTTGGCATCTCTTCCTGGCGGAAGTAGTTGGGTGTCCATATGTAGTCAACCTGGAAGTAAGTTTTTCAAGTTGCAAGTTAAAGACTGAAGATGTTTCCCCTGAAACATCTTTCACTGTAATGTGGTACTAACCATGATATGGCCTAGCCACAGAAAATCTAAAATACAGAACATAAAACTTTTCCACAATCCTAGTGGTCCCTAAAGCTTGATTGTGAGCCTACTTAATGGAAGGACTTTCTACTCAGTAGTCAGTACCTGAAGAGGCTAATTTTAGGATTAAGTGTTTTTTAAAAAGAAGTGGTCTGTTTCTATATCCCAACTGGGAGTATTTTTCAATAGAAGATCCAACATGTGCCAGCAATGTGCCCTTGCCACAAGGAATGCTAACAGTATCCTGAGCTGCTGTTAGAAAGGCTTGAATGGATAACACCATAAGGAGAAGACTTTGCAGGTGTAGCTCAGATAAAGATGTTTTCAGAGAGAATCATCTCCCTTCAGTATGTAATTCTCTAAAAATGCAGCTCTACTACCTTGTCAGTCTGTTCACAGTAGTTAATATGGTCCCTGCTAACTCAATACCATCTTTTTCTATTAGTTTTGGAAATCGGTTGTAGAGTACAAAGCACTTGCAGAACAGAAGAAACAGTTTAGCTGCTTCAAAATGTACTGGAAATGACAAAAAGAGATTTGTATATAGCTGATTGTTATTTTAAGAGCTTTCTAAGAAAATCCATCCTTTTATTCATAAGACTTTTGCAAGAGATACAAGCCAATTGCTTGCCATCCTCATATTTATTGTTATAATGAACTTACCTATTTCATCCGAACTCCTGATTTTAGAGTCAGGGTTGGGGTGTAAACATACTATTTAAGTATTTTCGGTATAAGAAATATTATGGTTCTCATAGCACTTCCTGCTCTATGTGATATATTTTTCACTATATACAGTATACTCACAGCTAAAGTCTATAAAGAAAGCAGTAAAATAATATTTCAACTGTAAGCTTAATTAATGCCATATACTGGGTAGAGTGGAAGCAAAATGAATGACCTGCTGCAGTGTCATAGAAAAAGACAGCTGTCCACAGCATGAGCTGCTGGCCAGAGGCTATGTTAATGTCAGGGTGAGTGGAGAGAGCCAGCTGGTTCTGGTAAATCGTCTATATAATGTTCTGAGCTATGGCCAGTTATAAGCAGATTATATTTGGGGATTTTTGTTTTGGTTTGTTTTTTTCTCTAAATGCTGATGTGAAGAATTTTCCCTACTAGCTATAGTTTTTCTTCTATCTCTTCACCTCTACATCTCATCTGTTTGCTAAGATGTTCCTTACCACCCCAAATCATTTTTGAGCTTAGATGTGTTGTACTAATATTTTTTTTGTCTTTTCTTTCATTCTGTCTATTAAAAAAAAAAATGCATAGAGAATAAATCAGTAATGAAAATGTCTAGAAGTAGTTTCATGTGCCAGGCTACAATTATAATAACTTAGGTAACAGAAATCATATTGGGTTTTGTCTGATCTGTTTCAAGAGGTGAGAAGTAAAGGGTTTCAGATTTGTATCTTTAAAACCTACATGTCGAATTCTCAGTTGTTGTGGTTTTTTTTTAAGTACAGCTAAATATTTGCTGTGATAATACCTTGTCAGACTTGAAAATTCCTTGTAGCATTAAATAAACATTTCCCATGTATAATATAAAAATTATCAAATTGTTCCCAGAGGTGTATTTATACTACCATTAAGGTTATTTCTTATTTATATACCTATGTTGATAATTCCTTTCTAAGAGGAAACATCACAAAAAAATTCAAGTCTCAAAAGAATAGTCATGGAAAGAAGTGATGCTTTTATTTTTGTTGCATATATATATCTAGCAAAGAAAATAATTTTGTTGAAGTTCTAAATGTTGAATGTTCTAAAACAACATCTAAGTTCTTAAAAAAAAAATAATTAAAAAAATATTTCTATCTCCTCAAGGTAAGGGTGAATGTCTGATGGCATTCCATCTCCGTTTTATTGGATACATTTAAATGAGTCAACATGCTCCCAGTAAGAGCATTCCTCACTGAAAATTTGAAACCATTTTTAATCACTGACTTGATGTTTCAAGCATATTCAGTTTGTGTTTTCTGTTCTATATCATTGTGAATGCTGTCAGACTTTATTACACACTTGAAAAAAATATGTTACTGAATATTATTTCTTTCAAAGGTAAGAGTATGAAAGCTTGGTTAATAGCAAAGACTGTCAAGTGAAATGTATTAACTGAACCTAGCAGAAAATCTGGGTAAGATTAGAGAGCACTGTGGGTCTCTAAGCAATCTGAGTTACAGTATTTGCTGCAGGGATTGTGGAACTCTTGAGACCTTCAACTTGAGCTTCTCAGAAAGCTAGAAAGAAATTGTGAGAGAACATGAACTAGGAAAACTTTCGACCAGCTTTCACTGTAATGCCCTGTAACCTGTATTGCTTCTAAAACAGAAAAAAAATAAATCATAGAATCATAGTAGTGTCTGGGTTGGAAGGGACCTCTAGAGGTCATCTAGTTCAACCACCTTGCTGAGAGAAGGGCCATCTTCAACTAGAGGAGGTTGCTCAGAGCCTCATCAAGTCTCACCTTGAATGTCTTCAGGGATGGGGCCTCAACTACCTCCCTGGGTAACCTGTTCCAGGGTTCTACCACCCTCATGATAAAGATCTTCTTCCTTACACCCAATCCAAATCCACTCTTTTCTAATTTAAAACCACTGCCCCTTGTCCTTCCACTCCAGGCCTTTGTAAACAGGCCCTCTCCAGTCTTTTTATAAGCTCCCTTCAGGTACTGGAAGGTCACTATTAGGTCTCCCCTGAGACTTCTCAAGGCTGAGATAAATATAACCAAACCTGAAAGCAATGCCAAAAGGAAACCAATGGAATGAGACTTAAATGATTCAGTTCTTCAGTTTTTCACTAGTTCGCTTGTTGTCTGTGGAAAAGTTTCTTTTGTTCCCTCCCTGAGTTTCCATTCCTCCAATGTATGATTATGCTCACACAGGTCTTGTTTGTTGTAAAGAGCTTTGCTTGCTTGAGACATAGATTTGCAGTAAGAAAAACAGGGGAATAACAGTACTTAATTTCAAGAAAAGAATGCTTGGTTTAGATCTGAAGAAAGTTGTAGTTACCCTGGCAAATCATTTATGGAGTTGCTTTCTTCTCTCCAACTTTCCCCCATTCCCATTGATATATTATATTTTAATTAGACTGCCTGATTTTCAAAAATGTAGAAGACGTATCAACCTATATAAAAGCCCTCTGACAACTTCTTCTGTTTCTGCTAAAGATAATCATACCCTTCTGTAGTGCTCTTAATTTCTTAAAGCATCTTGTGCTTTGATCAAAGTTATTGTACCCAGTTTAGCCTTCCATGCAGAGAGGTGGTCTTCCTAAGAGCTCAAAAATGTGTCAGGGAGAAGCTACTGCATTAATCTCGGGTTTTGTACAGTCAAGCACAGTTCAAGAAAATGTTTTCATTTCCTCACTATTACCATATGGCATCCCACCCCTACTGTTTAAGATTATTGTATCAAAATGTGTCTTCTAACACTTTTTTTTTTTTTAACATTAAAAAAGCTACCTTTTAACACATGTACTTGTAAAGAAATGCAGGGTGAATGGAATCAGTGTAAATTTGGAGTATATGTAGACATGATCCAGAACTAAAAATCCCTTTTTCTCTTCAAAGTATGCAAAATAATACTATTTTCTTTTCAGAAAAGCAGCAAGCTGGAAATCAAATTGCCTGCCCAAGCGTTAACACGAAATATTGGACTGTTTCTCTTATTTGACTATTTGTAATTAAGAATAGCGATATTTTTATTTAATTCCTTAGTTTTGAATCTAATTATTTTTGTGGCGCTTAAAGAAGAGTCATTAGCCATTAAGAGAATTTTATATTTGTCTACAGAATAATTTGCAAGGTATAATCATATTCTAAACAGTTTGGGGTTTTTTAACACTTGTTTAAGTAGATTGCTACCTCAACTTCTGGAATTATAACTACAATCTCAACCTCTAGATTTAGCTCATTAGCTCATCAGCTCTTTCATTTTTCTTAATTGAAAATTTACTACTTTAAGAGATTTTTGCAAAGGCTAAACTTTGAAATTGTACAATGCCTCTGCTCTATTCTTTAATTACTTTCATAAACTAGTACATTTTGGCCATAAAAAATCAATAAGGGTCATTGCCTTGATTGTGATCTAGATTTCATGCTGTGTGCTTACTCAGATTCACCTGTGCCATCAATATGCACAATCATATTTTTTTATGGTACTGTAAAACACAAAGTGTAGGGGTAGCTGAAAATGAAAATTAAAAATTGCAAAATATATTCAGGTACAATTGTGACATGACGAGACAATTTACAGTGCTATGAGAGGTTCCGTTATCTGTTTATGATACTTGTTCAGTGAAGTGTAAGAACAGATTTAATTTCTTTGTAGTTACTGAATGAAGTAACTCATATTACTTTGTATTTCAATTAGAAATCTCCCAAAATACCAGAGCACAGGAATTATTTTTAGTTTCTTTTGCATGTGGCTCTGGGTTGTTCATGTCTTTGTATATAAATGCATGTGTGCACCATAGAGTTTACCATTTTAAGATGCTAAAATTGAAACCTTTCAGATAGTTAATGGAGCTCTTCTGCAATTTAATTATTTTTGGTTTGAGACCCTCAAGCATCCTAATGGTAGAATCCCAGCTAAACTTTCAAACCATAGTTCTTGTATCATATTGAAATGTTGTCACCTGTCATTTCATATTTACAAGACCAGAATAATGGAATAGCATTAAGCTTATACCACAGTCAGAATATTTTAAATGTCCATTTAATAATAATTCCTCATCAATAAGTTCTGTCAGTCACCTAGTTTAGAATGTACATTTTTATAATGTGCTTTGAAAGTTCAATAGGATGAAATAGCAACTCAGTTATCAAAAGCTTGTGTGTATATTTATATGTATTTCTATGATCTACATGTATACATATTTATTTATAAATACCTGAGTGAATATATTTTTATATACAAAGCATATGCACACTTTATCAATTGGGATTCTTGGATAAAACTTAGACTTATTTAAGTGTGACTAGTTTTTTAAAAGATGTTTTGTCATATTGCATGGTTTAACAAGGCTCATACAAATCAGTTTTACAAAATATTTTAATGACTTTCTTGTCCTTCTAGTGTTCTGAAACTTTTTTGCCTTCTTATGATTTACAATGACACAGGGTTCACAGCAGTTCCTCCTCAGCTGAAAATACTGATCTGAAGTAGATATGGTCTGGTATCTTTTCAGTTACTGGTGATTAAAACATGATACTAATCATCAAATGTTTATGTGGTCTTTGTCTTAATACTTTTAACATCTCCAGGTGGTGATTACCAGACCAACTGGGATTTGTTTTGTTATTCTATAATTGAAAAATCAGATTATTTTTTTTTACGTAAGCATAAAAATCAGTAGTGAGAAGGCTGCCAATAACTTTATCCAGCCATATTAATAACCCTAAAAAAAAAGGCAAAATCACAATATTATTTTTATATTCATGGCAAATGGCAAACTCTTTGGGCTTGTTTATTATGGATTTATGTGTAGTTCTTAGAAAATTGATGCTTTTCTCCTGCTCCAGTGTAGGGTCCCACCCATGGGAGAAAATCCTTCATGAACTTGTCCAATGTAGATCCTTCCTACAGGCTACAGTTCTTCATGAACTGCTCCAGAGTGAGTCCTTTCCACAGGGTCTAGTCTCAGGAATGGAGTGCTCCAGTGTGGGTCGCCCATGGGGCTACAGGTCCTACCAGAAAAACCTGTTCCACCTTTGTGGATTCCTCTCCACAGGGTCACAGCTCCTGTAAGGTGCCTCTTGCAGCACAGGCTCTTCATGGCAACACAGACTGGCACATCTATCTGCTCCAGCATGGCGTCCACTGTGGGTTGCTGGAGGCCAACTTGCATCACCAAACCTCACTCAATTAAACAGTATACACTGAGCATAAATGTCATTGTATTTAATGATTCTCTTGCAAAAAGTGTATTTCATGGGGCCATGTGCATAGTTTTAGGGGCAGTACTACTGTCATTCTCACAATCTGGAAGTTGACTTTTTGACTATTTTTACTGGTAATTGTGTACTAAATATATGAACTAAGGTCACAATACAATGGAAATGGTGTAAAAACTTACTAATTATATTAAATCTCACAATATAATCATGCATTGCATTTTGTTACAATGGCTGGCTAAATAAAATTTGTACAAGCTCGTTATAAGGAGAAAGATGATTAACCCTTTCAGGTATTCAGTTTCTGAACCAAGGTATTCAATCTATCACAATTAGTATTCATTCTAACACCATTACAATGAATACTGTCAGGATACAATAAGGGGGTGATTTAAAGTTATGAAGCCTGGTGATATTTTGCTCTAGGAGGGCTGAAAAATGTTGTTGAGGGGAATTTTGTTTGTAAAGTCTTACTACATAAACTGTTAAATGTTACATTTAATTGAAATTATGGACAAAAAGAAGTAATTCTGATTTAAAATAATAAAAGTGAAAACATGCCTGTTTACTAGCTTCATTAAAACCTGCTTTATAAATTTTCTGTTTTGAATATTTTCAGTAATATATGTATTGTTGTAATATGGATGGGTCTACTATGACTTGTGGTTGTAATTATTCACAGTGAGTTAACTTATACTGTTAAAATCTCATTCACTAACAAGTGCATGGTAAAATCTCAAGAGGTTTGATTTGGATAAGTATCTAGCAATACAGATGTTTTTGTAAATGTTTTTGAGCTTTACATTTTAAAAAGCTTATGAAAATATTTATTTGATCTTTCAAGTGGATTTAATCTGGGTTTTCGTTCTAATTGAATCAACTGACCTATTTTTGTGCTTATTTAACTTTCTTCTATGATTAAAAACACAAACAAACAAAAAAACAGTCAGTTTTTTAAGCACAGAAGTGTTCATTCTATCTGGTTTATAAATCTGTTGAATTTTTGGTTTTGTTTTGGCTTATTTTCCTCCTCCTGTGCACAACCCCCATTAAACCAATCTTTTTAATGGGTGTGCTTCAGGGAGAACATCTACATAAACAGAAATAAATTGCTTTAATTTCACTTTTAAGTCATGGAGAAAAGTTAATACCTTCAAGTCTAAAAGAAATGCCACAGTTCAATATGAGTATAATATCTGTAAAATAAAGTTAAGGATGTAAAAAATGTTAAATGTTTTCTTATTAAATGCCATGAACATTTTTGCTCTAAAGAAGAATTAATGACTTCTTTAAGCAGTTCTCAAAGAGTTACTGTTTGCTTGTATGCTAGAAATGCTTAAACTGGTTTAGGAAAACAATGGATGATGATAATACCCATAATTTCTAAGGGGCAAAATTAAAGTTTTGAAGGGTTTTCACATTCCTTTTTGTGGGGAAAAAAATTGGTATACACAATGGTGTACTTTGTAAAATATGTGTGAATGTATAATGGCATAAATTATTAATTTACTAAGTATAATAAAAGAGTGATAATTTATGACACGTATTTCTAGAAAGAATAGATTTTTCTTCTGTTTGACTGGAAGAATATACTGGTTTTGGCTACAAGCTACTATATAGAAAACTACCTTTATTTCAGCCAAAACCAGTACAGAAAAGAAGTTAAATGACTTTTTTTCTCCAAAATCAATTTTTCAAGAATGACTTGGTAAAGTAAACCACTAAACCAGTCTTCAGAAATAGAATGCAAGATAGATACATGGATTCTATTATTTTTTATTTACAATTTCTTGCTGATGAATTTGAAATTCATATCCAATTTGAAATATCAAACCTAAGGTTTACCTTAAGTTAATGAAAACCACCAAATTCTTACTACATGCCTAGTAAAAATAACATTGATGTGGTTTATGCTGGATAAATACCACCCTTCTGTGCACTTAGAAACTGATTTTCTCTATGTTCTCAGGTAATCATGTAACAAAATCTATGAAAAGCAGACTTCTCATTTGCTGACTTACACTTACATCTTTTTTTTTCCAGATGACACGAGAGCAGTATATATTAGCAACGCAACAGAACAGCCTTCCAAGGACTGAACATCCTCAGTTTTACCCAGTAGGGATTTACGGATGGCGAAAGAGGTGCTTATACTTCTTTGTCCTTCTGCTGTTGGTTACCATGATAGTTAACTTAGCAATGACAATATGGATTTTGAAGGTTATGAATTTCACAGTGGTAAGTATCACAGTAATTTTATCTACCCTGTTGCTTGAAGTAATAACTTGGAGTTTTTCTCTTCCCTTTACCATGTTGTATGCACATCTTATAATTTTGGATTAAAGATCACTTTTTTAAGATATTTATACCTTTACCTATTTATTTTTGTGTAATCATATCTGCTGAAAATATATATGGATCTTAGTGTTGTTTTTTTTTTCTTTTTGTGATTACTCAACCAAACGCATCACTGTGACTGCCCCAGGCATCTCTTGGTTGCTTGTCACCACTGATAGCAATCAGTAGGAATTTACTAAATTTACTATGTCACTTCTGTATAGTATCTCTCTTAGGAGTAAACTTGGTTAGTTAGGTCAACTTAGGGTGTTTTTTTCAATTTATGTTGTTCTTAGTATTTTTTTAGAGTTTACTGAGCATTTGTATTGTGTTTCACTTAAAACTTAGAGTAGCTGTTTTGATGTTAATAAGAGGGTGTAGATGGGTATAAAAGCTATGGGATTTTACAAGAGCTTCCTCCTGGAATCTTTTATAGCAACAAAGTGTTAGCAAGTATTTCAGATGCACACCTGACATCTGTGTTCAGTGGAAACTGTGTATTCTGCCCAGCTGTTCTCAAAGCTTTTTTTGGATAAAGGTGGTAGAAGTTCTTACTAGTTGGGGGTGGAGTACTGTCTTTCTGTATATCAAAAGAAAAGATAGAGCACTCCAGAACTTAAAATAGCAGTGCTTTTGCTAGGCTCAGTGTAGTCTTTCTCTGTGCTTCTGGATTTTGAACTTCATAAGCCATATTTTGATGTAGCTAGTAAAAGATTTCTAATTCCTAGAGTCATAGCAGAATTTTATTCTTCATTCGGTTATTAGAAATAAAAAAAAAACAAACAGATTTCCAACATTCCCAAATACTAGAAATAAAAATAAGTTTTAAACATTGTTCTTTATCTGCTAATACTCTGTAACATGTAGTTATCTGAAATTGTTGCATAGTGAGACACATTATGGAAATACCTTGCTACTTGTGAATTGCCACTAGTGTATGAATACACTGAATTAATATTTTCACAACTATATGACTTAAACATTAATGTACTGAAGAGTTAGGGAGTTCGAAGTTTGGGAATTTTTTCTGTTTGTGTTTTGTGGTTTGTTTTTGATTGCTTTTTTGTGTATTTGTTTGGTTTTGGTGTGTTTTTATTTTTGTGTGTGTGTGGTGTTTTGTTGTTTTGGGGGTTTTTTTTAGCATAATGTGCTTGCAAAGCAGGACGGCATTTGCTGTTTGCATTAGAAGCATATTTAGGCATACCTGTTGACTTCAGTAAAATGGTCTGGTATTATTCCAGAGGAGAATCAAGTAGGGAAATTTAAATAGGTTAAGAAGATACTTTAAGAAACACAGAAGTTTTCTCTGCAGAAGATTACACTCCAATAAAACACCTGAAACTACTGTTTCAATATCTAGTCAATGTTTGACCTTCCACTACATCTACTATAGCACTATCCACTTTAAAACTCTTACAGTTTGAACATACATACAACCAAAAAAGAGATATTTTGAAATATTTTTCTTTCCAACAAGTAAAAGCTTTGTTAGAAACTTAAAGGTTTATGGTGAATAACTAAATTGGTGCAGGAATCTAGTGCAGGAAACAACCAGATTGTTTCAGCAGTTCTGTTTAACTATTTGGTGGATTGAAGACCTTGTTACAGCAGTTTGAGAGGTGTATGTATCTGGAACAATTATCCCCACACTGACTTAATAATTTCACCAAAAAATTGCTTGCAATTATTTATAAACCTTATTTATAAACTTAGAATTTCACTATTATGATACAGAAATCACAAAGCTTAGGTGCAATTTTAATAATGCTGAATTTGTTCTAAATACAGATAAATCGTGTACGACTGTTTAGTGTGTTTAACCCTCTTATTACAGAATAAGAACTAATTTTGTATATTTACAATTACCGTGGTTATATATATATCAGTAACTGATTCTGAAAAAAACAAGTGGAACATGTCATTCTGCTTTCATATGAAAATCCCTAAAACATATTGCATATGCTTGGTAATCCTTTTCATTTCAGAATATTACATATCCCTTAACTACCTCAGAAATTATAATTCCTACTTAAGAGTTTGTTATGAACAATCTGCAAAAATTACTATTTCTAAAGGATTTTGTACTTAATAATGTAAGTATTTTATTACTGATCATACCACCACCAGATCACTCTTAGTCAAATTTATATGTAGTATGTATCTATTGAGATAAAATTATTAACCATTATTCTTTTAATGGCAAAATATTTCATGCTTCTGCTTAATGAAAGGTATTGCTTCAGGACTGATTTGGTTTAGTCTCCTAACTTTTATATAAATTTATAGAATCATGTGTGTTAAACTGTGACAGAAAACAAAAAGGCATGAAACTGTGTTTTATGACCTGAAATTGTACATCCTAAAGTGCACACATTTGTTTTACAATGAGACTGTTAAAAAATATAGGTATTAAATGATATGACAAAAGGTCATTTACTATTATAAATACATGTACATGTAATAGCTGTAGGCATATCATGTAATTTAAAGCTGAAAATGTAAAAAGTCAGTATTTGATTCTGCTTTTATATGCACTGTTTTTTTGTATCATGCTTGAATCAATTTTGTTAATTATACATTGGAGAATACCAGTTTTCTTCTGTAGATTGATGCAATGGTAGTCTTCTACTTGGATTAGTTAGTATTTATTTACATTAGAGACTTTGTATGAGTTAAAAAATTGATTGCTAGAAGATTATCATATAAAAAGTTCAGAATAATCTTCACACTTATGTCCACACATGCACATTTGAGCACAAGTAGGAAATTTGAGTCTGAAGGGTTCACATTCTTAGTGATAAATATCTGAGAGTAAAATAATTCAGTTTATGAACCTAAACTTAATGTATTTAAAAATGCAATAGTTCTAAAATGTTTGTTTCGTTTGGTTTGGTTTTTCATGTGAACATATATTTTTATAGATAGATATAACCTAAGAAATTATATTTATATATCTGGACAGTGATAGGAAATCAGAAGTGCAGCTAGAAACCTTTTGAAAAGGAAATTACTTTTTGCTAAAATGGTTTAAAGAGGATTTGCACAAGAGAAGAATCTAGCCATGATAAAATAATTGTTGAAATTGAACAGCTTTGACATTATTTTGCTGTTTTAGCATAAGACAATGTTGAGCTTTAAAAAAAAAAAAGTAATTGCACCACTTCAAGAGGTTGTGAAGAGCCAGGGCATAAATTTGTCATTACTGGCTGACAGTTACAACAATCTTAATTTATATTAGCTGCTGTTAACTTTCTATTTTTAACTGTACAGCTGCAGCCACTGGCCAATTGGTACAACAAAAGCCACTCTGAGTTCAAATTATAGATTCTTCAGTTGGAAAAGTTTTCTCAATATACTGACCTAGCATGTAAAAGTTGCATTATGAATTGAACTAGTTATCCCATGCTTTTTTTATACACAGAGAGGAGAAAAAGGGGTATCCTGTAAGGTTATTCATCTCATAGCAAGAAAGGCAACCAAGTCCTTAAGGATGTATCATAGAATCATTAGGGTTGGCAAGGACCTCTAGGATCATCAAGTCCAACCTTCCTCCTAACATCCATCTACCCATTAGATCATAGCCTCAAGTGCTACGTTCACTCATTTTTTTAAACACCTCCAGGGATGATAACTCCACTGCCTCCCTGGGCAGCCTGTTCCAGTGCCTCACCACTCTCTCAGTGAAGAATTTCTTCCTAATATCTAATCCTTTTAGGTAGTTGTAGAGAGCAATAATGTCTCCTCTCAGTCTCCTATTCTCTGGACTAAACAACCCCAGTTCCCTCAGCCTCTCCTCATCAGGCATGCTTTCCAGACCCCTCACCAGCTTTGTTGCCCTT
>JANHFX010027153.1:0-39383 GCA_027560015.1 Chloroceryle amazona | reverse complement strand
ACCGCACGCAAGTTCCCCCCCGTGCCCGCCGGCCACGAGGCGGGGCGGAGCTTCTCCTGTCGCCCCGCCCCCGAACCCGCCCCGGACCGGGCTGTACGCCGGGCCGAGGCGGAGGCCTGCGCAGTGCAGCCGCTGGCGCGAGCGCGGGGCCGGAAGCGGGTCGGGCGGCGGCGGCCGCCGCCATGAGCTTCCTCATCGACTCCAGCATCATGGTCACCTCCCAGGTAACCCGCTGCTGTGCGACGCGGTCCTCCCAGCCATGGCGGGAGGTGTTTAGGGGGAGGAGGTGAGGTGGGTCTCGCCGCGGCCTGGCCCACCGGCCGTCCCTCCGGAAGGGACCGTTGTGAGTGAGTGCGTGCGTGAGGGAGGTGCCTGCGGGTGCGCATGCGCCCCTCAGGGGGTGCGCAGAGCTGCGGGGCGGGTTGCGCAGCGGGGTCTGGGGCTCGGGCTCAGCTCGGCTCGGTGCGGTGCTGCCTGCGGGACTCGCCCCGTGGCTTGGGCCCCCGCTCGCCCCCACCTGCGCCTCCCGAGCGGAGGGAAGGGCTTCGCCCCTCACTGCCCTCACCAGCCGCTGCTCAGCAGCAGGGGTGGAAAAAAGCTCTCGCGGCAGATCCGGGGGCGTTGGGCTGCTGGTTTGTCCCGTTATGGCTGCCAGGCCTCGTCTGTCGCCTAAGCGCCTGCTTGCAGGAGGAAATAAGCTGTGCGCATTGTCGGACTGCTTCCTTAGGTGTCACAGTGACCGTTGCTCTCGTGCAATTGCCAAGTCAGAGTGTAATGCATAAAAAGGTTCGGTAAATAAGGTTGTAGGGAATGGAGCTTTTTGTGTAATACTTCTATAAACTTAAGTTTTATTGCTTGGAACGGACAGGGAAGTTCATCGTGCAATTCCCTATTTAATAGCTGTTTTGTTTGTGATATTCTTCACAAAGGCTAATGGTAGGCAGGTGGTCCAGATGATCATTTTATGTCTCTTCCAACTGAAATAGTCTGTTCTGTTCTATCTGTGCCTTTCACCCTTGGCTTGCCCCTGCAGAATTTACTCGTTTACAGTGTTGGAAGATTTTTTTTGTGATCTACTTTAAGGAATTGAAGACACCACTATTTTATCTCAAAAGCCTCTTCCATTGATCCATTTGTGTGTGATTCAGCACTTCCTTCAGCTTTTTCTTTCTGCTGCCATCAGTCATCTTGCAAGTAGTCTTTGTTTAACACCGGCTGAATTCACCTAGGAGCCCTTTAAACCTTTTCATGTCATTCAATCTTTTATCATCTCAAAATGGGTTGTAATTGTAGCATGCTTGAAACTGTCCTGTTGTTTTGTGGGAGGAAATACTGCCTCCTTCTTCATTAGCCTCTTCTGCTAGTAATTTCTCTTGTCATTATGTTCTTTGACCTTCCTCTCCTGCTCGGTGCCCTGCTCCCTCAGTAAGCATCTACCCTTTCTTGTCTGCCTCTCTGGCAACTAAGGTGGTCCAACTGTTTCCGCGAAAAGGACCTACTGTCTTATTTGTGTTTTCTCCAATACTTGGTTAAATGAGTTTATCAGATCTCTCTCTGATCCAGTTAAGCTTCTGGGCTGGTGTGAAATTTTTGTTCTGTAATGAGAAGGGATGAGCTGATGAAAGAACCTTTCCCTTTTAACAGCAGTTGGTTGTCTTATATAGACTTTAATGCAGAGCTCTGTAATTTTCAGAACAGTTTTCAGGACAGCTTTTGGCTATTTCTGATAGTGCTTTGGTTTTTGCTCCTACGTTAGGAGCATGTTGCTTTTGCACTGTCTGCAGCTTGAGTGTAGCTTTGTTACTGTTAACCAGAACAAAAACTTTCCCAACATTTGCTTTACATTCCAAGATCTAATTTAACTAATTGCTTGCGATGGCAGCTTTGCATCTTCTCATCAGCTTCAAAACTATCAAGTTAGATACTTAAGTTGCTGTGTAAGTGTCAAACACTCAAGAAGTTTCTGGCTTCACATGTCACGTTCACCCGCTGTGTCTTACAGTGTGAACTGTTGAGATAATGTCTTTCTATGCTCTTGTACAGCCCTTAACACAAGGGAAGTCTACTCTTCACATATAATTTCTCTATTATTATACTGTATTTTCTCATCTCTTTCTTTTGCTTTATTTACTTATTTCTTTTTGAAGAGTTTGTCTCTACCTTTTTCCTCCTTCCCACTGTTAAAGGTGGAATTACGTTAAGTAAATATTACTTGCTTATCATACTTTAACTTGTGACCTGTAGATAGGAGGCCTGTGGAACGTCTTACCATTTTGTTTTTGCTTTCAGTCATTTCAAAGTCTGAAGTCCTCCTCGAACTTGTTTTGCCTGTTATTACTGATCACTAGACCTCATTCCTATTTTAGTTTTTATTTCAAGACAAGTATGTTTGATCTTCCTTGCCCAACATTTGAGGTATTCCTTGTCTGTAAATCTGTAACCTTTACTACTGTTGGATCCAGTTACTCCTGATGCACAGTAGAATCATCCACAATGATTCTTGCATTTTTGTTTTTGAAAGTTTCCCATTTTTTACAGGGGGACAGAATGGTCTGTCTTTTTATGTGTGCTCTGAGAAGAATACCATGCTTTCTGACATACACTGATTTTTCTCTTTGCCTTGGTCAAAGCTACCTTTATAAAAATCTTTAGTATCTCCTGAATTCTATTTTTGCTTGACTTCTTTTAAGTCATTACACTAATTTTCAGTCTTCTGAGATATATGACTGACAAACATTATTAGTTTGTCCTGCTTCACCTATCTTTTCTGTGTTCCTTTCTGCAACTCCTGATTGTGGTCCGAGGCATTCAGCACTGCCTCTTCCTTACTTTAGAGATGTTTTTAACACCTTTCACCCACATTGTGGTAGGTATAAGCAGATTTAGCATGAAGACCTCTCCAGAAAAATCAAATGCACTTCTAGTTTTAAAGAAACAGCAAATATTTTTATAAAATTTACTCTTTCCTAGAAGTGGAGAATGTTATGGCCATTTAAATATTTACCCTGGCTCCATTGCTGTGTTTCCTGTAAAAAGTACAAGCTTTTGATTAGAAGAGTGAAACAAGAAAGAATAGTGCAAAGGATTCTGACAGGCCAGGAACTGAGGAATTCTGGGAACTTGAGAACACAGACCTAGGCTGTCTTTACTGGACCTTCTGTAAGGTCGTAGCCTTCTGTGTCTGCTATGCTTGCCATATTTAAAATACTCTCCTCTCCATGGAACTGTGGGAGGTTTTAATCTTTTGTGGATCCTGGGTGCTTTGGCCCAGCTCTTCACCTCCCATTTATCTACAGTCAGTAGTGAAGTAGTTTTGTGTTTTGCAAATTTCTGGATACAAATGTGAAGTGCTTTCATCTCTTCTACAGGTGTTGTTCTTTGGATTTGGGTGGCTGTTCTTCATGCGTAAGCTCTTCAAGGATTATGAGGTGAGAAAGGATCTCTCATTACAAGTCTGTATCTTGAAAATTATAGAAATATTTTTAAAACTGCATTTTAACTTTTTCTTCACTTTAAGCCCTTTTACCATAATATTAATTGTCTCTACAGTTACTTTCTTTTTAATTTCCTCGTGTGCTTCTATTTGAAAGACTCCTAGATATCCAAGGAAATGGGTTCTTCTCAAGCTATTGAAAGTTTTCCTATTGGTTACTGTAAGATTAAAAAAACCCAAACATATGAAGGAGGTACAGGGATAATAGGAAACTGTTTCAGCTTTTGCTTGAGTAGGCCTGCCTTATGTAATTGTAACATTTTTTGAGACAAAGTCAGATTCAGAGTAACTTTAAACTCAATAAGGTGTGTTCATTGTGGCTGAATTGTTTGTGAGGTTTGGATGGGATAAAATTGCCACATTCTCTTACCCGTAGGGGGTTGTGAGTGAATATAGTCTAGGTCAGAGATGGCTTAAGTGCAAGCCAAATTCAGACCCCAAAAGATTTTCTGATGTGGAATTTATTTTTAAATCTAAGGTTAATGTGAAAGAGCTCTGTTAGCAAGGGGCCGTCAGTAGTCAAATTAACACAGAGCATTGCATGCTTGATGTGCCTTCTGTGTAGGGTACAGAAATGCACCAACAGCTGCCATCAGAGTAATACTGAGCGACAAATATTGAGTTTTCCCTCTGTTTTTTTTTTTTAACAGGCTATTGGTTTCTTCCTATTTGGATAAAGGGCAAGGTGCCTTGAAGCAAGAGACACAGTCATGTGCCATCATACTTTGTGACTTGTTTTTGTTATCTGAGGGATATCGGGATGCCACTCCAGGAATGGCAATACCTGATGTTTCTGGCTTGTTTTCTTCATTGCAGGTGCGACAGTATGTGGTCCAGGTGATCTTCTCTGTGACTTTTGCCTTCTCTTGTACCATGTTTGAACTCATCATCTTTGAGATTTTGGGAGTGCTGAACAGCAGGTGAGTGTGGCAGCCCAGTCAAGGTCTAGACTGCCTTGCCTTTTGCCACATCTTCAGTCCAACTTCTATCTAAATTAATGGATTATCCTTGGATTGGGGAAGCTGTGTGAGAAGATTGTCAATAACTCAGTGAAGGTGTTTGAGCAGCTGCATTTATTTATTTGGCAGAATGTAAGACTAGCAGCCATAAGCTCCTGATTTTCCAGGCAGTTGCTATTAGTGTGGTCTAGGTCCTTAGTGCAAGACTTGAGTCTTTGGCTTTCTCCATCTGTGAAGTTAAAAGAAACAATTTCTTTTATGGGAGTATTGTAAAGCTTCAGATCATGCACTGTAAAGCTTCAGATCATGCAGAAGAGCACTTTTCAGAGGCTAAGGACTATCAAGAGCTGCGAATAACGTGAAGCTAATTGTGGAATGAAAACTACTTCTGTAATAATATGGTTTTGGTGAATCAAAGGCATGCCCTCCCTTGACATAGAGTGTGGACTTCCACATAAAGGGGATGTTAAAACCTGTCTACTTCAGAAGTCAGTAGGAAAGAGAAGGTAGAACAGTAACACGTAGAGGCTAGCTGGGTTTCCTATTTATTCTTTCTCATCCTACTAGTATGAGAGCAGTTAAAGGAGCTGAGAGGCAAGAAGTACAAAACTGATAAAGGTAATGTTAGTTCTGACTGTACGTTATTAATCTGTGGAGCTTGCAGACAGAGATCACTGAGGAGAATGCTTTTGTAATCTTCAATAAAGAGCTGGACATCAAAATAGATAGAAAATATTTGCCTCAGAATTAGCTAGAAAAAAATGACAAGGTTCATCATATTTTCTCCTTCCCTGAGGCATAAAGAGGATAAGAGTTAATACTGGAAACAGGGCATGTAATTTTCTATTCAAGCTAAGTGAAAAGTCAGTTTAGCCAAGATGAATCTCATCTGCATTTGACTAATCCCCTTTGGTTAGGGGAATATTGATCATTTTGATATATATGTGTGTTTTTAAATTCTTGCTTTGCAGTGTCTTGCAGATGACACAACTCACTTTGAAGTGAAATACATTGAATTATGAACATTAAGTATTGTTAATCTTTTCAATTTGAATTGGCCCTTTTTTGACTCAGCCACTCATTACAAAACTAATTACTGCCTTTACTTAGTTTTGCTTTACTGTTCAACTAGATGAGTAGTAAATCAGATGTATCATGCTGCAACTAGCATTAATACTTTAGAAAATACAGTATTTGATAAAATAGCCTAGTGTCTTTTTATGGGTAGTTGTTAATTATGAAGTACACATTCTTGAGCTCTGTATTAAACAAAATAAACCCCTCAAACAAAATCCGTAATATTCTATATGCTAGGCAAATATCCAGTGTTTGCCATAGTTGAAAAGATTGCATAGATATGTGATTGTCTTTGGCAAATTTGTTTTATTATGACAGTGTACTAATCAGTATTTTGGCTTTATTTTAGCTCTCGATATTTTCACTGGAAGCTGAACCTGTGTGTCATTTTGCTCATCCTCGTTTTCATGGTACCCTTCTACATTGGTTACTTTGTTGTGAGCAATATCAGATTATGTGAGTACTTGGTTTATAGTACTGGGGCTGCTAACTTGAGATCATGTATCTAAATGAGATGTGTTGGTCACTGTCCCTGTAGCTCCCTTTATCCTCTGGCTTTCTTCTGGCTAAATATCTTCTCTTTGGAACTTAATGCTTTAGCATGAACTCTTTATTGAGCAGTTAGGAAATACTTTACCCGACCCCAACAACTGAATCTTTTCTGTATTTGTTTTGACAAAGTCAAGCACTTTGGAGTAACATCACTAGAGTTTGTTCCTTTGCAATTTTAAGCTTGCAGCCAAACCCCTGAACCCTTGGCAAAGCTGTTTTGTTCTACTAAGAGGATAAAAGAAATGAGACAGAGAAGCTCAATAAATCACTCTTGAGGCAGAAAAGCTTAATAAATTATTACTGTGTTTGTTTGTTGTTTGTTTGTTGTTTGTTTGTTTTTATTTATTTTGGGGTTTTGTTTTTGTTTTTTTTTGCTTCTGTCTTGATGAGGCCTCTTCCATGCACTGATGGACACGTACCCTTGAACTATTGATATTATGGCTCTTTTGTATTAAGTTTAGGCTTGTCATTTGGGAGAATTAAATATGTAGTTTTTGGCATGAAGTTTTTGAGTTTCATGTTCAGGGTTGCATGAGGAAGATGCAGCGAAGTGATCACCAGTTCATAGCACAGCTCTCATAATACATCCATGGGGAAAAGCTGAAGTGGTGCGTTGCTGCACTGGCTCTTGCAGACAGTGGTCTCTCAATTACCTGGTTCTGTAGGAAGGAAAGGAGTGCATACTGCTAGCTGTAGCTCTTCAGGTTGATGCCTCTTTTGGCCACCTGTGCTCAAAGCAGCCTTTGGACCAATATAGCAATTTTGCGAGCTTCAAAAAGCCCTCAAGGAAGAACATCTTTAAATTACTCTTGTTTTTTTTTTCCTCTCAGTGCACAGACAGAAACTGCTTTTTGCCTGTGTTCTATGGTTGACATTCATGTACTTCTTCTGGAAGTTGGGGGATCCGTTTCCTATCCTCAGCCCAAAACATGGTGAGTTTCATATTCTTGCTGATTTCTTCCTCAAAAATAGGGTTTGTTATCTTTTATCTTGGAGCTGTTACTATGTTATCTCAGCTCTACAGTTGGAACTGTAGAAAGTAGTTCTTGCAACTGAGTGTATGCTCAGGTTTGAAATCTGCAAGCTGAAGGTTGTCAGTACATCTGCAATTATTTGCATTATTATTAATACATCTGCATTATTTGCATTATTTTTCTTCCAGTACCACAGGGAATTTTAGGCAAGTGAGTTAATGAGCAGATGAGTTAAGAACACTGGACTTCATCTCCACAAAAAGTTCATCACAATTTTTATTCACTTGTTATTTTCTTATGGAGTCTAAAGCTCATTTTTTTTAGGAAGAGAATCAGCAAACAATGAGGTTTTTTCAGTCAGATTTTTGTTTCTTGTGACTGAAATCAGATCAGTTTAGCATAGGTGACTGTCCAGTTGCTAAAACATGGCAGGGTTCCTAAACACCAGAGCTATACAGGCTGTAGCCAGTAGCACGTCTTGCAGTGTGTGCTATCTCCAGTACAGCTTCATACACCTTGTGAGCCCAGAGGCAATACAGTTTCATGGTACTAGAATGTGAATTGGTAAGTCCTGCTGAAGCCAGAACTATTTATGTGCAGAATTGACTTTGACATCTCTGCATTGCAGTAATGGAACCAAGAGTATGTATAGTGTGAAGATACTGGGTACACTTGGGCTAGTTGGGGTTCCACAGAGCTTGTTAGCATGTGCCTAACTGTACTGAATCCTGCAGGCACACCTAAGTGTGCTGAAGGATTGTAACGTTGTAGAACCAGAATATTTGTCACCCACGTTTCCCAAGTAATTTATGTTGCCCTTATCCCCAGCACTGAAAAACTGTTTGTATATTGATCTCAACAGGTGCAATTCAGTCAGTTTCACTCAAATTGGTGAATCTGTCTGTATAGATAACAGTCCATTTAATCTTTCTGTTCTCTAGGAAGCTACTAATCTGTAAGAGAGAAAAAATGAAGGATGCTGTAGCGTTTACTCGCCTTTTCATCTGTGGTCCTAAAACCTTCCTAAGGAAAAGTGTCTGTCCGTGTTTTGTAATCGTGTCATTTGCCACTGAAATACAACAGCTAGTATGTAGTGCAGATCACTCTGCCCAGTGTTTCATTGCTAAGAAAAACATACATCTGCTTTGAGTTGCTGAAGGTGCTTCAGCTGGCAGAATATAACAACCCAATGGGAATTTAGCCATCAGGTTTAGGTCATCCCCTCCAGATTCTGTGAGGCTGTGTAAAACTGCAGGTTTCCCAAACTGGTAGTGGGATGGTTTTTGTTTTTAACTTCTGCTTTACAGAATGATCCCTCCACTTAACGGTTGTATAGTGCCTTATCCTGCCAGGTATAGACATAAGGTCAGAGCAAAGTAGCAGCGGTGCTACTGTCCTACATGTCTGGACAAGGCTGCTGCAGGTCTTTCTCATCTGGTGGTGGCCCAGTTCAGACGGGTGGGATCCTGTTGTGGAGGGAGACATGACAGGAGGCCATGCTCAGTGAGCTCTTCACACTGCGGTATGTTACCTGTAGTGTCTTCCTCAGTGTGCCCTACCCTGCTGACCCGCGTGTGCGGTGCTGTGCTGCAGTTGTGGAGTTGTGCTCACCCTTTCAAGTACCTGCACTGGCATCCTGTGTCAGGATGTGCCTTGCCTGGAGATGATGATGGCAGTGTGCTGCAGTGTGCTACATCAATCAAGGGCTCTGAGTCAGGAGACCTGGCTGGTCTGCATCTTGTTTAATAGACCTGACTTTGGGAGCTTGTAATAGAAGGTTATGCTTTACTCAATTCTATACAATTATTCTAGTAAAACTCTTATCTTTATCTGAGTTGATAAAACATTAATTTTCTCTGACCTGATCACAAGAGCAGGGTTGCTGTGAGTGTTATGGGGAAGCATTGCTTCAACTAGTGGAATGTCATGTCATTTTGAAGGCACCTCTGTGTTAACTGCAGCTGTCTGACAGTGCGTGGGGCAAAAGGCCAATGTATTGTAGCACATTCTGTAGCTCATGTAAATCTCTATACAGCTGCACATGACTGGGTGTCTCAGTCTCCCTTTGTGAAGTCTTTTTGCCTTGTTTTCATCATTTATTCCCCTTCTCTGAAGCATGAAATGTGGCTTGGCACTTGGCCATCTCAGCTTTGCAATCATGTAAGCTCCAAATGTGCTGTGTGTGGCAGCTGCTCTGTAACTAGTTCCCTAAAAAATGAGTAATGTTTAGTAGCACATGGCACTGTATCCTGAGAAGACAGGTTGAGGTCTTGTATTTGTTCTTCTTGGTCATTAAACAGCTTCAGTACTTAGTATTGGTTACAGCACAGATTGGCGTGAATATATGTTTAAGAGTCCAGTTGGTGCTCAGGTAGAATGCCTTGTTGGTGGTCACCTCAACAAAGTGTGTGCCCACAAGATGAATACTGATTAGCTAGGAGCAGCATACGCATCTGATCTGGAGGGTTCTTTTCTAGTGACAATTGACAGGATAGGGCTTCCTCTCTATGGTTCAGATACTTGCGTCCTCTCTATGGTTCAGATACTTTTGGGCCAGTTTGCCATGACTAACTGGTTTGGTAACATTTAATTCTGGTTATTGCAGTAGTTGCTTTGTGGAAGAGGCCTTCTTTATAGGGTGTGGCAGCTGAACTGTGTTCCTACCTCTGGAAAATACAATCACTATTGTGTTATTAATTTAGAACCAAACTATCGACTGCTAGTCCTCTCCAGATCTGCCTTAAACTTCTTCAGAGTTAAGAGTTTCCCATCCCTGTTTCTAAGCATGGTAATGTGCTTTCTGAGGGAGACTTTCTGCCTTTTTCATAGTCCCTGTCTATACTTCATGTTACCTGTGGTCATTGCAGTGGGAAGGCAAGTCCAATCTATTAAGCAATGTGTGTGTTTTGTTATGAAGGCACAAAGCATGGAGCAGTGTGAAGAGAGCAAGGTTACTAATGCTGTGTTTTTCCTTTTTTAGGAATTCTGTCTATAGAACAGCTCATCAGCCGTGTAGGTGTGATTGGGGTGACACTCATGGCTTTGCTGTCAGGATTTGGGGCTGTCAACTGTCCATACACTTACATGTCCTACTTTCTCAGGTAAATGCAGCCCTGTGAAATATTCTGTCAATCTCTTTCAAATTATTATTCTGTTTCTCTTGTGGCATTGATTCAGTTTTTTTTTTTCACAGCTTGTTTTCTGAATCCTGCTATTGCCATGTCTTGATGCTAGAACCATTTCCATTGCTGAAGCATGTTCTCCTTACACAGCCTTCTCTCTTGTTTCATATGTGTGTGCTTATTTCCTGAGATGTGACAGCAAGTCTAATTGGGTGTCTTTGTTTTGCAGGAATGTGACAGATGCGGATATTCTGGCTTTGGAGCGACGACTTCTCCAGACTATGGACATGATAGTTAGCAAGAAAAAAAGGTGAGAAGGCAGCAGCAGCATAAAGTTATTTATTTCAAGGATTTTCAGTTAGTATGATATAAGATATCCTGTCAGGACTATGTGTTCCAGTGAAACAGGTAGCTGAATTGGGTTGAGCTGTGTGGTATTTCATTCTGGCCTGATGCACAGCTTCACCCCCCCTGCCCCAGTTGTCTGCACTAAATAATACTCTTTCTTACTGTAGTGGCACAGGTGAAATTTCCAAGACACAAACTGTAACCTTCTGAGGGCAGCTTGACTAGTCTGTAAGATGGGCACCTTTCTCTCCTGATGTGTAAGTGCCCCTTAAGCCCCTGCAGCTGGCTCTCTTACTGGCAGTTTCAGTACAGAAATTGGTTCATACGTACTGAGTGCTTCCCTGCTCTGTGGATCTGGTATTTCCTGGTCAAAGCTGAAGCAGGCCAGGGAGCTGGTGTGGACACAGCTATAGCCTTGCAAATGGCAAGGTTTACATTAAGTTTTGCAGATTTGGAATATATTGCTGTATTGAATGTAGTGTAGTCCACAAGCATGCCACCAGAACTCTGCTTTTGTTGGCTTGGTTTGTTCCATGTACGCGAAGCTAAAAAGGCACTTTTGGTAACAATGTAATTTCATTTACATTGAAAAGATTTTTGTCTGCTGTTAAAAATTACATATTGCATGCCTTATGAATTGCATAGAATAAATACAATTACCATAGCCACTATCAAAGGTTTGACTGTCTGACACTGAATTCTCACAGCAGTCCCCCAGACTTTACTTTTGGTGCACTAATGTTTTAATTGAACCTTTTAATGTATGACAGAGGAGCTTTTAGGTAGTCTAACCTTGCTGAATTAGTCACCAGTGTGTGTATCTGCCAATCAGTATTAGCATATGAAAGTGTACTTGAAGCATAACTTTTTCCTTCCCCTTTGAAAATGTTAAGTGATGAACAAATGTTAACTCAGTATTTGGGGTCATGTGTGAGACAGTAAGTAGTGAGAGAATTTAATTACTCAGGTTTAATTGATTTAATTGACTAGGACCATACTAAAAGGCTGGCTTTGGAAGTTAAAAGATACTGTCTTGTGCTGCTTCTGGCTCTATGCTCTTTTGCTTTGTACCGTGTGTTTGAACCTCCAGGGAGAGTGATGTTGGGGTAAAAGTAAGGATGTCTGGAACTTATAACTGACTAGCCCTTTCTTGCCTCCTTATGGCCAGGAAATCTTCTGAATATTGCAACTTTCTAACCATTATGAAGAGCCTTGTAAAGTATATTAATTGCATGGGAATCATATGGAAGTTCATGTATTTGTTCTTAGTTTTTGTTTTTTTCTTTTTAAAAAGCAATGACAACCCCCCCAACTTTATGTACTCTCAGAAATATGCAAGAAATAGCAGAAGCTAGAGTTTTGTAGATTTTGTTCTCTTTATGCAAGCCACTGCTCCCTGTCAAAGCAAAATGTGACTATTTGCTCCTATAAAGCAGAGCTTAAAAAGTTAGATGTATCAGTTCAAATGCAATCCAAATCATTTGGTAGAACAAGCATGAATAGCAGTGTTTTACAGCATAGAGTAAACGCTATAGCTCCATAAATTATCAGTTATTTTCTGACCACCTTTTCAGTACTAATGATAATTCAGAACTTAACAATGCATGTAAGGGTTATAAGGCAATAGAACATAAACCTTTTTCATTATTTATGGCTGATCCTGACATTTCTTCTCAAACTGACTCTTTTTTATGCTGGCTTCCTTGTCAATAGGAGATAGTTGTTGAAAGTTGTTTTTCCCGATGCTTTTAGCACAGGAATTATTACTCTCTTCTTCCTGAGTGTAGTCAAGTAAAGCCTTATGGAAACTCGCCTCTAAAGTTGGCAGGTTCTTTATACTCATACTTGCAGGTATGATATAACTGAGCTTAAAGTTTGAAGTGCCGAGATTCTGTGACACCACTGCTTCATTTTTGCTTCATGTTAGAGTCACATCAGCCTATCTGATGCAGATAGAGCAACATATCTACACAGGCCAAGTGTGTGGTTTTTGCCTGGGGATCCTTTCTGTGAGTTCTTCAGAATTCATGACTACTGTGTGGGTACAGAGATCCCTGTCACCTCTCAAAAGAAAAGATATGTGTTGTATACTTAGTCTTATGCTTCACCTTGACATAACTGCATTTTTGCTGCAATGCTGTGGATCACTTGGGATGGAATGTGTGAATCAGGTACTGGGAAGAAAGTAAGGATTAAAAGTACAATTCTTGTATTTGGCAGTTATTGGGATGAAATGAATTGTTCTAAGATCTCTGTTACTTGTAGTATATGGCCACATCTGCTTTTATGTGTGCAATGTGGGGAGTGCCCTAAGGGTTTTTCTTTTGCTGGATGTGAAGGAGTGAATTTGTTTTTTTTAAACACTGCTTATCAACAACCTTGAAGAGGGCTCAGTGCCAAATGTAGCAATACTGGCTGTAGCTACAGGAAAAGGCCTAAACACTGTCAAATCATGGATCGCCTTGACAGTTTTCAGTTTAGGAGTGGGTAACTGGCTCACAAATTTCAATGGGGAGAAATGTGAGGGAATGAAGCCAGAAGCCAGCACTGCCTGTGGGGATTATGCTGCAGTGCTCATGGGAGTCTGAGGGACAATATGCAGCTGCTATTGTAGTGTTGAAATCGGCTTTAAGAGTCACATTCAGATCCCCTGAAGCATCCAGTGGTTCAGTCTAATAGTGGATTTATGTGTTTCTGCTTCATAACAGCTTGTCATGCAGCCCAGTAGTGAATGACAGCATATCAGAGAGTGCTGCTGCATACCACCCAGCGCTCACAGTTCTGTGGAGGAGGCGGATGTGCAGAGATAATGAAGAGGTGTTGAAGGGGAGAGAGGAGCAAGAAAAGGCTTCTGATTCCTGAACTTGAGATAGCACAGTCATGTGTTTGAGGAAAGGAAAGCGACTAATCATATGACTGAGAAATCAATTTGAATTTTTATTTTTAATTGGGTTTAAATCCCTTTAAGGATTGAAGCAGGATCTTGGATGGAAGTCTTGGGAAGTGTCTCATTGAATCTCGCTTGATTAGATCTGGGCTCTACTCCAGAGGTAATCAAGATAATGTTGTGAAGCAAGATGGGTGCTTAGAGGTGGGGGGGGAAGTGGGCATCTGTTTGCAGTGAATTTAGTTTAACAGTGTCTTCTAAGGAACTGTTTTTTGGGGGTTCTTAGTTTATTTTTGTCTTGATTTTTTTTTTTTAAATACTTTATTCCTTAAGATTTGTGTTCTCTGTTCTTTTAGGATAGCAGTGGCTCACAGGACAATGTTCCAGAGAGGAGAGGTGCATAACAAACCTACTGGCTTCTGGGGAATGATAAAAAGTGTTACAACATCTGTTTCAGGCAGTGAAAGTATCCTTCATCTGCATGCTGGCACTTGCCTCAGGAGGTGGCTCCAGCTTTCTTCGGTTTTGAAAGGGAGAGTGCTAGTTGGGCCAGTTACAAAGCATTTGCATTTCAACATGTTTCATCAGTCTGAAGAAAAGCCTTAATGTCTCATGGGAAGTTTTCTCTCTAGCGCTGTTCTGTCTGACCTTCTGCTCAGGGGTTGTACACCTAGTTTTACTGTGATACAGTCGGGCGTTGTGTGCTGCTGCCCTGTCCTATAAATGTGCTGTTCCATCACCATGGTTGAGGTGTACATAAGATTGTGGGACGGATGTGCACACTTACAGGGTTACAGCACTGATGTGGGAGGCAACTTTCTAGTCTGATGTATCTGCTGCTCATATGACTGACCTGCATGTATATTTTTCTGGTAAACTGAAATATGCTCTTTCAGGATGGAGAGCCTGTGATGTACATGTGTAAAACAATGGGGTTTACAGGTGATGGAAGAATGCTTGGCTTTCTGTCAGTGTTTCAAAGCTGTCAGAAAACAAAGAGCAGGAGGCAGCTTGTCAACCCAATAAATTCTTATGATAACGGGCTGGCCACTGGTGCTATATCAGTGTGGATAGGAACAGGTGAACAGAAGTTGTTCTGCCCATGTGAAAGGGGTAGAAGAAATCTGTTGGGAATTACAAGGGTCTGTATTTTTCTTACAGTTGCCTACCAACAGTTTCTGCCAGACCACTTAAAGTTTGCAGTTTGAATATTTAAGGCTGAGGACCACTCTTTTCCCACTAGCTGTTAAAATTAGAATTTGGCTATTTGATGAGACTCATCATAATAATCACTAATTTCTTGGAGCAGTTACTCAGCAGTTTTGTTTATGAAGGTGATGTGAGAGTGACATATTGTGAGATGCACTTCAGTGACAAGGGACACTGATCAAAGTGGAGCAGCAGTCTTTGAGAGCCCTGGTTCTAGTCTGTGATGTGTTCCTCAGGCAGGGGAATACAAAGTTTGTTGCATGACTGCCTCAATACTGTGCACTGCCTACCTTCTTGAAATGGAGTAGTGTGCAATAGATGTATCCTTAGGATGTCTTTGGGTGTAATATGAACAAGGAGCGTTAAGACAAAAAACTGAACTGGATCAAAAAAAGTGGTCAGACCATTAGACGTGGCCTTTGGGCTGAAGGTGGGGAATGTTTTGTTTTTAATAAAGAATTTGTGATGTATTCAAGCCTTGACTGTGCTGGTTTGCCAGATCTGTCCCTTATCCAGCAAGAAGTGGATGCCCTAGAAGAGCTGAGTAGGCAGCTTTTCCTGGAAACTGCTGACTTGCATGCAACAAAGGTATGTAGTAAAGTCATGGCCCAGAGGGGTGTAGGGAGGCCAGAGTATTTTGAAAGAGAATGTATGTTACCAGAAATTGAAAGCTGTTCATCAGGTAAATGTTGAAATGTTGTGATGCAGTGAAGTGAGGATCTGTTTCTTTAATTTGGAGTCTAGATGCCAGTTTCCTTCCAGATCGGATACGTACCATGATATGCCCCATGTCCATAGAGCCATTCAGAAATTCAGAATTAAACATTTTGAGTTCAGAAACACTTGAATTAAGAAGTGTGGAAGAATGAAGCTGTATTTGCTATTGTTGGTGCTCCATGACAGTTTTGTCTTCTGGGTGGTTATGGAAATAATATTTTTGTGTGTGTGTGTTCTGTTCCCCCTCCCTCCTTTTGTATTTCCAGGAAAGAATAGAGTACTCCAAAACTTTCCAGGGAAAATACTTCAATTTTTTGGGTTATTTTTTCTCCATCTATTGTGTCTGGAAAATCTTCATGGTATGTAAATGTTTTAATGGGTTTTATGTGCACATATGCAAATGTTTTCTAAAACTGGCCTTTGGTTGAAATAAAGCTATGGATCTGTCTTTTTCTAATAGAGCAATTCTCACATGTATGCATTTTGCATCTTAGACAATCCAGCCACCCCTTGCCCCCTTCCTTGGTGATAAAAAGTAAGAGTCATGCTTGGGTTTCATATGTAACAGTGAGGTATGCTTTTGTTTTCTTGTTTGAAGGTAAATCCATTTCTCTCTTGCAGGCAACCATCAATATTGTATTTGACCGTGTAGGGAAGACTGATCCAGTCACAAGAGGAATTGAGATCACTGTAAATTATCTGGGAATCCAGTTTGATGTGAGACTTTATTAATTCTTAGAGTAATTCCTATCTTACCTAAATAAAATCATACTGATGACAAGGAGAGAGTGATAGAGCCCTGAGAATGTGTCTTTGACTTCTGACTTACCGAGGAGGAATGGAAAATGCACCATGGACTTAACTTTCACACTGATTTTTTTGCTGGCATGGTATTGTCTTGGCAGAGAGCCGGTGATTGGTTTATTTGTTTTGTGCAAACTTGCATAAATTGTTACATTTCACTACAGAGTAATGAGGTTTGCTCGCATGCATAGGTGTTCTGTCATTTGCACTTTTAAAATATATCCCTATGAGTACAGGGTTCTTTGTGATTAGTGTAAGCGAAATCTGTTTTTCTTGTGTGATAGGAGTAAACAATTGCTAATATATCTGTGAAAATACCTGTTATATAAACCTATCTACAATGGATAATTGTACAATTAGAAATACAAAGACCCTGAAGAATTGGTAGCTATATACAGTGTGGTGTAAAGAGGTTTAGCGTTAGAGATTTAACTGTATTCTTCTTGATACAGGTGAAATTCTGGTCTCAGCACATTTCCTTTATTCTTGTTGGAATAATCATTGTTACCTCTATCAGAGGATTGTTAATCACTCTGACAAAGGTAAGAGCCAGAACTCTTACACAGTTTTGGATCACAAAAGCTATTATCAGATCTTTAACTTTAGATGGGACAAATATTGTATAAACTTTCAATACCTTTTTATGTTTTAAATATCTGAATATAGATACTTGTAGAGAGAGGGAGGTAGGAAAAATACCTTCTGCAATGTATCTCCCCACTCAGTCTCTCTTGGTGTTGCTGTTGGGAGGGGGTGTAGATGTTAAATGAGATGTTAAGTGTAAGCAAAGGTTCAAAATGCTGCTGTAGCCTGGGCTTATTAGTAAGATTGATGAAATGGTGATTGAAATAATTTAGATTGCTTAATGTGAGCTGCTGGTAGGACTGGAAAGGCATTAACTCAAGAGACATGTGACTCACTGTCTTGGCCTTTGGCTTTTTTTGATCTAAGCTTAAACTTCAGTATATATTGTTGTGTGACTTTTACCACGTGGCACCACCGGCTGAGGGGGATTCATGTTTAAGACTAAGACTGCAGGTTTCTGAAAGTAGGGTACAGGCATCCCTTCAGAAAGTATGCTTTTTCTTGGTTTTTAAATTAAAAGGTATTGAATGGTACATACCTTTCATGCTGTCCTAAGTCATATCAGACTTGCCTAACTGCTTATTTACAGTGTGCTTCTTTTTCCTTCCCTAGTTCTTCTATGCCATTTCCAGCAGCAAGTCCTCCAATGTTATTGTTTTGCTTTTAGCACAGATAATGGTGAGTATGTAGAACCATGGGCATGCCTGTATACGTTTACTGTGTACATACTTAACTGTGTGCGTACATACACCCACAGTAAAATCTTTGTGACCCATGTTAGCCACATAGCCAATTTTGAAACAATGACTACTTCTCTTTTTCAATTTACAGGGTATGTACTTTGTGTCATCTGTGCTCCTGATCCGGATGAGTATGCCTCCAGAGTATCGCACTATTATTACAGAAGTCCTGGGAGAGCTCCAGTTCAACTTCTATCATCGTTGGTTTGATGTGATCTTCCTAGTTAGTGCACTGTCCAGTATCCTCTTTCTCTATTTAGCACACAAACAAGCCCCGGAAAAGCATATGGCCCTCTGAGTAAGGACTGCAGTCACTCACTGCTCTCTGTCCTTCCAGCTGCACTGCTGTGGACTGCAAAACTTGAAGAGAGCCAGGACTATACGCTGTGTTCCAGCAGTGTCACTGGCTCTTTGAACTTCAACACATCATCATCAAGCTCTGTGGCTCATTTTGTTAGGATGCCACAGCTTGAAGGAAAGGGAGTGAATGTACTGAATGTGAGAGAGTTCATTGCCAAGGAGTAAGGGCAGTCCTTGGTACACCAAGATCTAGGGGCATCAGAAATTGCATAGTAGGCTGTCTGAGGGAAGACCTCCTGCTGTTAGAAGAGCGTCTCCATAGAAGGCACCAAGGAAATGTGATTTTTCTTTTGAGAATCAGCTCATAATTGGGATTTGGAGACCAGCAATTCTGGACTTGAATTTTGAGCCTGTGGAATTAAATAAGCTTTTGTAAAGCTCATGCAAGCATCACAGTTGTTTTTTGTTAGCCCCAAAAATTTTGCTGGAACTGAGCTGGAAAGTGGCTAGGATTTGCTGCCTGGCAGAAGTGGTGAGAACTTCCATTTCTCCATGTGGTGTATGCTAGTGCATATCACTAGTACCTGCTGTCCTTAGGAGGTGGATATGAACTTTCTATTTGCTGTCTCAATTTTTTTCTCTCCCTGCATAAAAGGATCTGAGGTTTTGGATTCCTCTTTACTAGGCTTCAGTGTAAAGTCAAAAGACCACAGATAAGCCTTGTTTACCTTAGCTATAAGATTCTTTTACCTTATGCTGTCAATTTTGTATTGCCCACCGCCTGTGTATTCTACAGTTGCCCATTTCCCTTCTAGATATAATTCAAGGCATGCAAGTAAGTTTTACTCATGTGGCTTAAGCTTATAGCTTCATGTAGCCACTCTCCTAGGCTTTGTTTTAAAATTGTTCTGGAACATAAATCATAGGCGGTAAGAGAAGGACCTGGGAGGGGAAGAAATAGCCACTTTAAACAATTTATGGTTGTTTTCAGAGTACAGCAAGGAGGCAGAGTATACAGCAGCAGTGTTAGAGTCATTAATGTCACATTCAGGACAATGTGGTGACTTGGAGTTAGACAAACCTGCGTGACTGAATTAGGTATGCTGTTTTAACTACCATGATCCACGACTTTATGTAGAGGATAGTGCTTAAGTGTTTTGAGTTATGAGTTACGAAGCTAGGTTAGTGTTTGAAAGAAACTTCTACACTGTTAGCAGGAGAAAGGAGCTTAATGCCGAGAGTACATTGGCTTATGCCATCTCACAAATATAGCATAGGAGAGTCACCACAGAGACTGAGTTCATGGGCTTGGATTAGGGGAAGAATTGCCTCTCCTGGGAGATGGGGAGAAATGAGTTGCTCTTTATTAAGAGCTTATCTTTAAAAGGCTAAGATGCTTATGAATCTATAAAACGCTTCCACCTTCTGCTGCAGTATACTTTATTATATACTTCTAGTTATTTAAGTCTTTACAGAAGTGAGTGACGGACTGCCTGCTTTATGAGGCAGAAGGCCAAGGAAGTGCAATTGCAGTGTGTTAAATGAGTAACAAGTTACACTGGAGTGTTTATTTCAGGCAGCTGCATTTCAGCGAGAGATCACAGTTCTTTACAAGTATGGCACTCTAGGAATAGTCAGGGTCTTGGAGGTATAGTAGCAAAGAGTTATTGAAGAAAGAGGATTTGGAAGGTTTCTTTTTTTGTTCTTGGCATAGTTCGTCTCTTCACAACTTTGTGTCATCATTGTTGTCACTGTCTGCTTTTGTAGAGGCAGCTGATTGTGAAGAGGAGAATGAACTTGCCTGCAGAGGAGTAACAAATACGTTCTGATTATTTTTAGTTTGTAAACGTGCTCGATAGTCTGCAGTGTTATGAAGGACTCCTCCTTTCATCAGCACTAGTCATGTACTTGTTTGGATGACAGTCAACAAATGTGATTTTTATTGTTGCAGCACTTTTTACTTAAGTGTTTAGAAAGAAATTTGTTTAATAGAGGTTTCCTATTGATTAATTACCATACCTGCTGAATTTGCACACAGAAGTGATGCTAACTTCGGGTTTGAAAAATGCAGCTTGGTGACTAAGAAACTGGAAAAAACTTCCAGCTGGACACTTACAAATGAGGGGAATAGGAGACAGTATTGGTCTTACTCTTCCTTCTCGTATCTCTTTTGCATGATCAGAAAAGAAGCATTTAAATATTTAAGGCTGACCACACAGTTCAAAATGACTGTTTCAAGAAGAAATACACTCCTGCTTTTCTGACCTCTGCCATGCTTCAGACTTTTTCTACGGGCATGAAGTGAGTAAAATAACTTCATACAGGCACATTTCCTAGAAAATATCATCAAGCTATCAGTTGCCGCTCTTTCTATGAAATGATCTGTTTTGAAATATTCACCTTATTTTCCCCAAAGTGATTTATACTTTCAGAATTGTATTGCCTGTTTGCCATCTTTATTAAGGATTTCTGCATTTGGATTATTGTGTTCCATAAAATATCTTGTATGTGCATCCCTTCTGTGCTGTAATCTTTCATTAAAGATACAAGTATTATGTGTGGGGAAAGGAAGAATTGCTGATGATCACCAGACCACAGCTTCTCTTTTAATAACATAGACCAACTTGTAAAAATCCAGGTTCAAGTTAAAAATCCTAGTTCAAGAATACATACCAGCTGAAAAAAAGTTCTTTTCCTAACTCTTAGATGATCCCTCAACATCTGCTTAATGCTGTATTACTCACCCTTTCCCTTGGTTGAGGTGAGTTTCTCTCTGCTTCTGCCAGATGGCTTTCCGTATAAGCAGGAGCTTCCAAAGTGTCAGGGACTGGATCTGCCATAGAGGCTGTGATGGGAATGTTCTGGCCTTGGAAATATTTGTAAGCATCTTTGCTGCACACCAGTAGTGTTAGCCTGTCACCGCTAGCTTGGATTCTTGCCACCACTTTGTCATAGGATTCATTGATCACATTCATCCCATTCACTTCCACCAAAATGTCGTTATTTTCTACACCTGCTGTGTCAGCTGGCCCATGCTTTTGTACCTGCAAAGGCAAGTTCAAACTGTGATAGTAGCTTAAGACTTGCGAAGGTGCATTAACAACTGATGGGCTGCTAGACAATTGTCTTAGTGCTTTCCTTACAAGATGGCAAAACAAGCCTGGGGAAGGGGAGATTTGTGGGGCAGAAATTAACTGGGAGAGGCAATAGGCTTGGATATAATAAACATGGAACCTATCAGTTTGAGATTTAAGATGCATCTTGACTTTCAGTATAGAAATGCAGCTTGGTAGAATCATGAAGACAGGTGGAAAACCGACATTATTTCCAAGTCCCTGTACAGTAACTTTATTACATTTCACAAATTCCTTGAGTGGAATTCCTCCTCTCAAGAAAGCTAAAGGCACAGACATAATGTAAGCCAGTGGAGGCCTGACTTCTGCCATCTGTGGAATTCGGAAAAGGAGGGTAGAGCAGAGCAAAGGTGTATTTCTTACATTTAGGATGTTCTACAGCGGGGACAAAAAATAATTAAAATACTGAGTTTAGCATGTCAGCCTCATGAATAAAAGCAAAGATGATGCAAAGTCAGGATTCCCCCTCCTGCTAGATGCCTAACAGTAGAATGTTTATCTTGGTCCTATAATGTCAGTCTGACTTAAACAATTACAGATCTTTCTGAGAGCACTGGAGAAAAGCTTTGTCTTTCGTAGCTTTTCTTGAATGTATTTGCAGGACAGAAAGGAGAGAGATGTCTGACAGGCTACTTATGCTTTTCCTTGTTCATTCTACATTAATACCTCACTGATGAACAGTCCAGGCTTGTTTTTGATCATGTTTAAACTGAAGCCAAATCCAGTAGGCCCTTTCACCATCTTGCAGATCCTTGGCTTGTGGACCACTTTGTGCTCAGTGTGCAGCTCCACTCTTTCCTCCATTTTAGCTGGAGCTGGATCTTGTGCTTTATAGTAATATGAGAAGGGGGAAACTTGAGCCTGAAAAAAAGTGACAAATAAAACTTTGACTCCTGTTGTGAAATCTATATTAGACTTTCATGCTAAATGTGTTTTTTGAAACCTTTCCAATAACTCAGACTTGAGCTACAATGAAGAACTCTTACTGATTTCTGGCTGAATGGAAAACTACAGTGTTGACCTGTGGAAGAAGGGAATTTTGTTACTTGTTTTGCTCATAAATGGTTATACTGCCACATAGCTCTGAATTTTCTGCCTTAAGCTTCTAACTTTTCTTGTGGTGTGTTTAAATTTAGAATTGTTTCAATAGTGCTTAAAAAATCTGTCAGAGGCCAAAAATTTGTGTGTTTAGTGACTTGCTGTTCAAGTGCAGGGAGAGCTGCTGAAAAATGAGTGTATCTTAGACTTTTCCTTCTTAAGTTGAAGAATGTCCATCAGAGCAGACTGGCCGTTTCATTGCTGCACGTCTCTTCATAATGATAAATTAACCAATTCTTAGCAGTTGTTTGCATTTTCTTACCAGCTTATACATGGCGTCAGTCTCCTTATCCACTACCAGCAGTGTGGTTTTTGCCTCAGACTGCTTAATTTTTCCCACTACACTTTCATGATCCAGACCATCCACTTGCTCACCATTGACAGCTACTAAGATATCATTGTCTTTGAGACCTGCCTTGGCTGCTGGGCTCCCGGAATCAACATCCTTGATTACATGACCTAAGATAAGGGAAAGAAGATTGATGCGCAGGAATGTGCTTCATAAGTTTAAAGACCTTGATATGCATTGAAAAGGCCAATTATCAGAATTTCACTTCGGGTTGAGACCATTTCCCTGCTACAGCCTGTTTGCAGCACGTCTATAGAGGACTTTTGGATGACCAGTAAGAAGGCAGAGAGAATGAGGTCTGCAAACCTTGTACAGAAAGAAATTGCACAGCGAATGCCATGGTCAATGTGTTAACTTGGTTCTTACCGCTGGTATTTTGTTCCATCCGTAGATAAAAGCCATAACCATTTTTTCCTTTCTGTATCTCAATACGTCGTGGTTTGAGGGGAAGCAATCTTAGGCTGGCGTTCTCTTTGCTCAGTACCATTTTCTGGCTTGCGTAATAGCGGTCTGTTTCTTCATTTGAAAGTAGAAACATAACATGATTTTCAGACTTCTTTACCTGTGATAGTACATGTACAGTCTCAGATGCATCCCCAACAACATCCAAGACTTGTAGATACTTTGGGAGCTGATGTAATGATACATAGTGGGGTGAGAGTGCTGTTGATGAATGAGCCATAGGCTGTAGGCTAGGTTACTATAAGGAGATTTATTTTTTTCCACTGATCAGCAATTTGGACCGTGATGTGATCTTGGGCATGTAAGATCCAGCATAGATATGAGAAAATTTTCTGTATTTCATACGGTTCCCAACCTGTAGGGAATTAGCTGTAGAATGCCCTAAGGGTAGCATACAGTGCCAGCAGAGACCAATGAGTGTTACTAGATAGCGCTTGGTTTATCTAGATGTGGAACTCTACAACAGAGCCATACCATGCAATTTATACCACTAGTACAAGATTCAAGTTTGTGACTCTTGGTCCTCTTCTGTCTCCTGTATTACTAGTTCTGAGGTTTTGGGGTTTTTTTGTTTCTTTTCAACCTCTCGAAGTCCATCCTTCTCATTCCTTTCTAGTCTAATGAGTGCCCTCTTTACTCAACCAATGTCACTCTGCTGCTGATGGTATAGTAGCTCAACAAAACCCAGATGTTGAACAGTTCCATAGTAGCATGCACTAAATAGAGATGCTGGAGTGCCAGAGCATGTCCTGCCTGTCTCATGGTGCTCTGAAATCAATTCAGCTCCAGCTGCGCTTTAGCAGTGCCAATAGTGGAAAGCTGGAAGCCTCATTAGCACTGTTCTTTGTAGCTGAGGCCAAGTAGTGAAATGACTTGCACAGTAATTTACTTTTGGACTTCTTAAGAAAGGAGCTACTGTCTAAAATAATGAATTTTCCCTGTTCCATGCTCACTGTATCATCAGAGAGTTCCCCTCTTCCTGCCCTGGAAACCACATTTGGTGGCTTGTCCTCTTACCATTAGGAGTGTTTCTAGGACTTCTACGAACAGAGCATGATTTATTTAACAGGGTTTCTGGCAGTAGTATACTTCTGTTATTTGAAATTCTTTGGCTTGTCTTGATGGCAGTATTCATTCAGTCAGTTCAAGAAGCTGCTTGACAACAGAGCCAAAGCAGGGAGCTACTCTGCCGTGTTGACAATATACAAACAGTTGCTTCCAAGATGTACAGTGAAGCATTCAGATCATCCCGACCTGCCTCCTCAGTAACCCTGGTAGGTTGCTGTGAAATTGGGCCAGAACAGAAGATGAGTCAGTATACAAATACCTTTTCCACCACTTCCTCATGTGTGTAATTTTCCACGTTTTTTCCATTGATTTCAATCAGGCGGTCGTTATTTTGGACACCAGCCTTTGCAGCTGCTCCTTGCGATGAAAGCTCTACTATGAACAACCCCTTCTGTCCTAGAATAAATAAAAACTCGTTACACAGGCTAAGTAACTGAAATACGCCTGAATTCAATGGTTAAGGAAATTCGGCTCTGATTTAGAGACTCTTGGTCTCTGCTTATGTGCAGATTGCAATGACACCACAAACCTTCCACACTGACATGCCTCTATCTCTTATTCTGTCCTGGAAAAATCACTTCTGAGTGGGAGGGAGATACTTGTTCACTATCTGCAGCTCTTTCAATCTTTTATTTCTCTGACGAGAGTGCCAAAGGAGTCAATTAAGATAGCTGAAAGCGATTTGATCCCCACTCCCTATCCTCCAACTTGAAGTGATGAGCTGGTTTTACTGTTTTATACATTTCATAATTTCCTGTGTTTGGAAGGCTTCCATGTTTAGTCTTTTAGTTATACTGCATTCCAAAATACCCTCTTTAGCGATGATGCTTTCTGAAGACTTCCCTATGGCCTTGGAAGAACAGCATAGGTGGAAAATGTTCAAACCCCCTTGCTTTCTAAATCAAGTAATTTGCAAATCAGGAAATGTGTTTATTAGAGCTGTCTAGAACCATTTTTGCTCATTCTTGAGTTGATTTGGAGTAATGGAACAGGATTGAGTGTAGCATCTTTAATGTATATCAGGTATTTGAGCAGGGGCTGCAAAATCGGTTTTGCAGTGGGCAAAAACTGCAGTTTTCTGTAGTTATTTAAGTAGGTTAAATAACAAGCAGAGAATAGCTGATTCTTTTAGCCTCTTCTCTCAATTTTCTTTATCTTTACTACATAAGAAATGTGGTCCTCGGGAAACCGCACTGCATATGCTGTACAGAAGTGGATTAGAGATGGATCTGAACTCATCTTGCTGTATCTCTCTGTTAGCAACAGCAGTTTGTCTGTCATCCCTGGGCCCCATGTGTTAAATGTGGTTGCCTCTGTTCCTACTGCCATGTTTATATACTTTATATAAAATATATGCATACCATCTCTTCTCCCCAGGCTCTCACCTTCTGTGGTTTTCAGAGAGAAGCCATAGCCTTTCTCCTCCTTCACTAGGTAGCAGAGCCGGGGTTGTGGAACTGCAGTGATTGCTCCATTGGCCATGGATGGTGAGGACTGCTGCTCCTGCTGCTGTTCTCTTGACAACTTTTGGCCCAGCTCTTCCAAGTTCACTCCCTCCTTTTCTGCCTTTTGATAGGATACATCATCCAGAACAAGAAGTACAACAGAATTCCCGCTGTTTTTGACAATCTCCACCACCTGTTGTAGACAAGGTGAAATGGCAAGCAGGTGCTAGAGTGATTGACCTAAAAGTTCTCCCTAGGAAGGGTTGCACTGTCTACTCTTCTTGTTGTCTCAGCCCTCTGCTTATGCACTATGGAGGCACCTTAAAGACCTTTCATGCCCATGGCGGATAATGAAAGACGCAAGTCAATACTCAGAGCAGTTGTCTGAGCTCTTGGATTTCCTAGCTGAAAATGCTATAAAAACTGGAAGAGTAAGTTTCACACAGTGACAGTGGGTTTCAGTAACAGGACAGTGTTGTGAATCTGAGACTAAGAAAAGGGATGTACCTGTGCATGTTCCTCCTTGTGTACAAACACACCATTAACCCTGAGGACTCTGTCTCCATCCTTCAAGCCAGCCTTTTCAGCTGGACTGTCCTTTTCCACATTCCGGATGAGATGCCCTGCTGTGTCTTTCTCAATACGCAGGTAGAATCCATAGCTCTTTTGGGGCTTTTTGGTCACTTTACATTCTCGAGGCTGGAGAACAGAAATCATCTCTACCAGACAGGATGGAAAAGATAACGTGTAAGTAAAACCTGTAAGCTTATTTAGATATGTTTCCTTTAAATTCATATTGAGATAGTTCGAATCCTTGGGGTTTTGTTTCCCAGGGAATCTAGCTGTTCAAGCTTGAAGTTAGCTAACAAGGCTAGGGAGAAGAAACCAATCCCTTTTCCCTCTCCATCCCTGCCTTTCTTGTCTCCCTATCTTAAATGATGCAGAAGCAAAATGCAGAACTGGAAGAAAGAAGTTGTCTGCATGTGAGTGAAAACTGAGGTGAGGATTTAATACCAGAAGTAAGTCTTACAGGGGAAAAATAACAGCAGCACAAAAATACTGGAACACTATAGGAAAGCTATGTGACAAAATGGGGTTTCACAGAATTGCAGAATGGTCAAGGTTGGAAGGGACCTGTGGAGGTGATGTGGTCCAACTTCCCACCTCAAACAGGGCCACCTCACGCCAGTTCCCCATGACCAAGTGCAGACAGCTTTTGAATATCTCCAAGGAGAGAGGCTCTACAACCTCTCTGGGCAACCTGTGCTAGTTCTCAGTCACTCTTGTAGTGGAAGTGTCCTTGTGTTCAGATGGAGCCTCCTGTGTTTCAGTTTGCGCCCGTTGCCCCTTGTCCTGTTGTTGGGCACCACCAAAAAGACTCCACCTTCTTTGCACCCTCCCTTCAGATATTTTTATACATTGGTAAGTTTCCCCTGAGCTTCACTTCTCCAGACTGAAGAGTCCCAGCTCTCTCAGCCCTTTGAATATCTCCACAAGGAAGAGTCTACTTTGTCCAACTTGATGAGCAGGTGAGATCAAAGAAGGATTTCATTGTTTGAACCAGGCTTTCATGTTCTTAATTATTTTAGCTAAACAAAATTAAGCTTCAGGAAAATACATTGTAACCGGAGTGTTACTGTTAATGAGTGCAGAGTCTGCACTGGAGGGTGGAAAGCAAGGCTTGGAAAGGAAGTAGGAAGACTCTTGTCTCTATTTAAAAAGTGTGGGTGTTTGTTTTTGTTGGTTTTTGGTTGTTTTTGGTTTTGTTTTTGTTTTTTTTGTGGGTGTGTGTTTTTGGTTTTGTTTTTTTTTTTTTTTCTAGCTGGGTTCCATATCCCTGGGTCTCAGTTTTCATACAAAATGATGCACTTGCTTTATTTCTGTTTTGGTAGAGTCTAAGTTCTTGGAGCTGTCCATGTTTTTTAATCCTAATTAAACACTCTGATTCTGTTATAAAGAGGAGGTACCAGAGCTCTTTCACTTGGGTATATCATTATGTGTGAGACTTGGGTAAGATATGAATGCAGGTATTATGAGGTCTAACAGAAATGAAATATTCAGGCATACACCTACTGACAAGATGAACGTGCCACCAGATAATCACTTGCAGGAGAGAGAATTTAATACTGCCTGGTCTGCATGGAATAAAACAGAGGAGTTGAGACAGTATGCTGATCTTGCAATTCCCACATGAATCCTGAAGTGACCATAAAGCCTCAGTTTGCTGCCTGACTAAAACTTTTTTCCAACGCTGGTGATTTTACCAGTGACATAGGATGTAATCAATAAAAAAATGTGATGTGTGAGAAAGGATAGAAAGTAAATTTTGGTTTAGAAATGACAGACTGCTGAAGTAACTGCAGTAGTTTGATTCAAATGATTTCTTAATGAATTTCTGACAACTGGGGCAGAATTTCCAGTCAGTGTCTCCATTGGTGCTGTGTTACTTCCCTGGAGAATTTGAGGCAAGCTGGTTACAAGAGTATACCTGATGCTGGGGTTTGCTACCAGATTGCTGTTAGGCGGTGGCCTTTGTCCTCTGGAGGTTTTGGAGGAAATCCTCCTAGAAGCTGTGTCTAGGGATGTATGACAAGGACAGGAAGGTATTCGAGGTCAGACAGTACAGATTTACTGATTTTTATGACACCTAATGAACCTGGTAATTGTACATGATGAGTGGACTGGCTCTGGGGTGGGCAGAGAGCAGTGGATGCTGCTCACAATTTTTGCAATTACTTTGATACAGTCTCTAGTACAGTCAATGTAGACATTTAGTGACAGATGCACTACATAATCAGACTACTAGATGATGTGGAAAATTAGCTGGGCCACTAGGTTCAGAGGGCTTTGGTCAGTGGTATATAATCCATCTGTTGGCTGGTTATTAGGATACTAGGTTATAAGGCCCCCTTTAAGTATTGAAAGGATGCAATAAGGTTTCCCCAGAGCCTTCTCCAAGCTGAACAACCCCAACTCTCTCAGCCTTGCTTCACAGAAGAGATGTTCCAGCCCTCTGATCATTTTTGTGGCCCTCCTCTGGACCTGCTCCAACAAATCCATGTCTTTCTTGTGCTGAGGACTCCAGAGCTGGGCATAGAACTCCAGATGGGGTCTCACCAGTGCGGACTGAAGGGACAGAATCACCTCCCTCAACCTGCTGGCCACACTATCTAAATCTGTATCTCAGCCATGCACAACAACACAGGTAGACTGCTGGCTGGCCCGAAGGTAGGGTTACTGGACAGCACTTAAGTGCCAAGATGAAGATGAGTCAATGGTGTACCTTTGTGGTGAAGAAGGTGAACTATATACTGGGTGGTATCACAATGTAGCCAGCAGGTCAATGGAAGGGATTGTTCCCCTTTCTCTGGCACTTATGGGACCGCACATGAGTACTGTCTCCAGTTGTGAGCTCCCCAAGTAATTGACACACTGATGCTAGTCTACTGAATTTTGGAGCACATAATGTTTGAGGAGACTAAGTTGGGTTTGTTTAGTCTTGGGAAGAGAAAGTAAAGGGAAGGTCTTACTGATGTCTTCAGCTGTGTAACTGGATTGTGTAGAGAACACAGAGCCATGCTTCTTGGAAGTTAACAGTGGTAGAATGAGAGGCAACAGACAAAGGCTGCAGCGAGGGAAATTCCAATTACCCATTTGGACAGTTTTTCATCTTGGGAGCTGTCAGATACTAGAACAGGTACCCAGAGGCAGTGTGGAATCTCTGTCCTCAGAGATACTTACCTGGATGGTGCCCTGAGCTAGACTGCAGATCACAATTTACTTGTTCCCTTTGGTCAGGCGCCCTGTGCTTTTTTGAGTCTCTGTAGTTGCACTGGAACTAACTCCTTATAAGAATGGACTGCCCTATTATTTGGACGTTGTTTGGAACACATCAGACTGTACTGATCACATCTGCAGCTCAGAGCAGTTTTTCTTGATAAACACTTAGAATCCGTGCTAATTCCTGAAGTTAACATGCAAAACCAGTGGCATACAAAGCTGAAGAAAGAGTAGGCTTTTATGAGAGATTATTTCTTCATATTTAGAAATGGAGGGAAGGTTAAGTGCACTGCATACTGCTCCTTTTAATCCATGAAAATGTTTACCTGCAAAATTATTTGGAACATAAACCGGTATTTTCTACAGGAAGAGAGATTAGAAAAAAAGGAATTTCTTACCTGTATGTTTCTGCAGAGCAGTCTTCACAGGAATTCTCTTTTGCTGTCCCTCCTGTGGCTGTACCTATAAGTAAGGATGGACTTTGATTGGACAAAGGTTGATTTAAAAGATTATTTATTTAACCAAGTTTCACTGAATATGTTCAACAACTTGATAGGCTGCTTTGTCCTTGTCTGCAGAAGTGCCAATCACATGCATTTCTCAGCAGCTTTGAATTTTGTTCTACTGATGATTATACTGAAAAACTCAGTCAAGGTCATCTGAGGCAAGCCTGATCTTTGCTCTAGACAAGAGCCTTTTCCAGCTATAAGAAATGTCTTAAGGCTTAAGGGGAGCTGCTTTGGATTGTGCTGGATTGACCTGGACCAGTAGCATTTGACTGCAGATCGGGAAAATACTGGTTCAAATCTGTGTGCCCCATGTTAGATGCCAAAAAAGGAACTGTGTTGGGTTAACTATGGCCAGAAGGCAGATGCCCACCAAACCTCTTTCATACCCCCCCTTCTACATCACAGGGGGAGAAAATAGGATGAAAAAAAGCTTGAATAATTCAAGATAAGGACAGTAAATGAGAAAGTTTCAGTGACTGAGAGTTGGCCGTGACTGTTGGGGCCATCACACGTGTGAAACATGCACTGCAGTCAAGTGGCCCATGTGAGTAAAGTCTCCCTGGAACAGAGGGAGAGAGGTGGCTCGTATATCAGTATGGTGAGGCCTGGCACATGGGCTATGCTTGACTACTGCTCTGAACCTGCCAAGGCAAGTACTATGTGTTCACCATGGTGCAAGTGTCTCCTGGGTGACTGGACACATACTCTGTAAACTGTGCCACTGCTTGAAATGCCACCCTGAGCCTTGGAAGTCAAAGTCCATGTCATGCCATCCCAGAAAGATTTGAGTCAATGCAAACCCTTTCTGAAATAAACTCATACACTCCTGGGCCAAGAAACATGGCATTGATTTGGTGCAGCATGTACCCTATCACCCACAAGCCTCTGGAATGATTGAATGATACAATGGGCTGACAAAGACTATGAGAGCACAGAAGGAAGAAGCAGGACATAAATTTAGCAGAAGCCACTTGGCTGGTTAACAGCATATGGTCTACTAACTTCCCTAGTTCTGACCAAACAAAGCCTCTACATAGTGCTGGAGGAGATGAGGTCCCCGTAGTGCATATAGATAAGTGTCTGGGAAAGGCAGTGTGGGTTGTTCTTGAGCAAGAAAGCCCATTTGTGGGATTGTTTTTGCTCAAGGAGCCAGGTGCATGTGATGGGTAGTGCAGAAATGGGAAGTGGAAAACTAGTGTGTACCTTAAGGAGATTTACCACTGGGGGAAAATAATCCATGATGTGACTTGTGTAATACAGGAACTAATACAGCAAGAATAATCCAAATCAACAGAGAATGAGCTTCACAAATAATCGTGAGTGCAGCGCTGACCCAGCCCAAGTGGTCTTGGTGCTCAACAATCCAACACACTCTTTCTCCTCTCTTGAGTGATCCCTTTCACAGATAGGACCAAAGTCATCAACTGTTTTTATGGGCATTTGGGGGAGGAGAAGCATGAAATGGGAGCATAATATCTGTATATATGTGTCCTAGTTTGAGTGACAGTATGTCAAGGGACAAGGTATAGTGCTTAATGAGGGTGTATAAACCATAAAAGATGGTTTAAGTATGTAATATGTCATAAGTGTTGGTAAGAAGCAATTTCAGGAATGAGAAGAGTTGAGCAGGGTATAGAAATTAAATAATGTATGAATAGGACAGAGGATACTTAGATGTATCAGATAATGTGTGACCTGAACATGATGTGAATGGCATGGAATAAGGGGTTGTGATTGTACTGGCTCTGGCTGGGATGGAGTTAACTTTCTTCATGGCAGCCCACAGGGTGCTGTGATTTTCACTTGTGACTAAGACTGTTGATAACACACCACTTTTTTGGCTGCTGTTGAACAGTGTTTGCTTCCTCTAAAGGCTTTCTTTCCCCCACACCCTCCCAAATGAGTAGGCTGTGGATGAGCAAGAAGTTGGGAGGGAACAGAGCTGAGACAGCTGACACAAACTGACCAGAGGGATATTCTATACCATTTAATGACGCACTCAGCATTAAAAGCTCAGTGAAGGGAGTAGGAAGGGCAGATATTTGTGGTTATAGTCGTTTTCTCAGGCAACTGTATACCAGGATACTTAATGAATTGCCCATGTGAAGTTCTTGTTAAAGAAAATCTCATTCTGTTTCAGAAAGATTTAAAATTACTTATTTCCTTCATTAACTTGCTGTGGATTTGGATTATTAGAAATAATAATTGTGTTTTCCTTGGCTGTCTGCTCCAGCTGTTTTATTCAAAGGAAAGGTAATAGAAATAAACATAACCTAAATGTGCTGCAACAGAACAGTCATCGATGTTATAAATGCCTTACTGTAATCCACTTACTCTAAATGGATTTGCAAGCCTGCTGTGACCACTTGTTCCTCTTTGTATAACATACAATCTAAAAACCTAAGTAAGACCCAACATTATAAGCACCAGAGAAGTCAGACCCTGCCCTGTCCTCTGCTTGCACTCTTTCAGACAAGTAAGCCAACGACTGGATGAGGAGGGACATAGAGAAGGGAAACAACAGTGGCTCATAGTTTTGCAGCTAAGCATAGTACAGCCAGGAACACATACAATGATCTCAGGTCAGCATACAAGGAAACAACAGAGCATTTCAAGGAAGATGTGTTTTTGTTGTTGGTTTTTTTTTATTTTATTTTATTGTAGTACCACAGTGATAGTCACTCGTGGTAATTTTGGGTCCAGATGAGATTTTTCAAGAGTAAGATACTACACAAATGTAAAATGTTAGCAAAACATAGAAGCATTTGAAATAAGACAAGAGCTGCACTGCACATGTTCTGTTAGCCTGAATCTGGGGGTACGTGCGGCTTATTCCAGGGTCTCATGGTGCTGTCAGAGTGCTGCAGAGTGGAGAGAGCTAAACCTGTCACGGCTGGTATTGTGCCTGGGTGTAGTTTCAGTAAGAGCTATTTAACAAAACCTTGTTCTTTGCCAGGAAGCATGTGTCGTGTCCCAGGTCACTTCCTGGCTCTGTTTTGGGCATAGATGTGAGGAGAGTGCGTGCCCACTGGTTCCAGGATGATGGCCATTAGTTAGTCTCTTCACATCTGAAGAGTTTATAGAGATTTATGTCTGAGTTTTTACAGAAAAGAAAAAAAAAAAAAAGTAGCTAGGCCCCTGGATTATTTCTAATATATTTTTTTTTAATTATTTTGTTGCTGTTATTTTGTTTTTTTTTAATTGTGATTCACAATTGTGCTAAGAGGTGATGAAGAAACCACTTTCATGGCAGTTCCACAGGATGACAGGAGTAGAAAACAGATCTGTTAATGAAAGATTGGTGAAGTAGATCTTTAATGTTTATAATACAAATGCAAAGTTACAAAGGTCAGTCAACTAAAGGATGCCTTTTGCTATTAGCACAGCTGTACAAGGAGTCCAACTCTAAATTTGAATGAATACAGTTCATGTGTTTGCTTCTGAAAATCAAGTTGTGCTCAAACAATTTATATCACTGCCAGCATTGTTCTATTGACAAAAAGAAACAGTGGTTTATGTGGATATTTTGCTGTAAAAATATTCTCTCAAAACTTTATGATGGTGACTGTGATGATTACAACTGAACTTTCTTGCCTGGGAGCATGTACATGCCTTAAAAATCAATGCAATGAGGATTTCTAAATTGTAATAGGATTTTTAAATTGTTTACCTATATTGCTGACTGTGAACCTGCTGACCACAAGCTCACTACTGTCCCTGCAGTGCCATCCTTTTCTTGGATTTGTAACAACCTAGTTAATGAAAATTAATTTTCAAATGCATTATGTTTGGAGAGTGCAGGCTTATTCATGACCTCTGCCGACTCCAGATGAGACAATTGTAAAGCAACCCCCCCAGTCCCTGCAGAAAATGAGCCCCCTGGAGCTGAGTACCAGAAAGGTGGTACGCCTGGTCTAAGCCACCACAATCCAATGTATTAACAAGAGGCAACATCACTTTCAATTTAGATGAATATGCAAGGCTGTGAACTGCAATGGCTCAAGGTTGTGATTCACAACCTCTGTCAGGTAGAGATATGCTCCCTGAAGAAGTTGCTGTTCCCATCCGAGGGGGCAGCAGCCTCTCAGCTAAGTCTTTCCTTCAACAGCTAAGTGGGATGGGGATTGTGAATCAGCTGTGAACTGTTTTAAGGTCTTCTTCAGTAGAGAAATACGAAGGCATATTTTATTTGTTCTTTTATTTAAGCTGTTCCAAATCAGTACAGCCCTTTCCCTTTTGCCCCTTATTTTGCCAGTGACAGTTTTTCCATTCTAGTTTGGCAAGTATTATATAAAAGTACCATGTGATTTGGTGACAGGAGTATTTGGTTCACTGAAGTCCTCCTTAATCATGAGGCAAAGTCCATTTGATGCATATTCATCAGTCATCCTGCACTTAGCCAAGTGGTAATGAATTCTTTCTAGTCTGGTGACCACATGCTCCTGATATGATAGAGAGAGAAAACAAGAATGACATTGCGAACCATCAGGATTGCAGACTTGCAAAGAGAGGGAAGAATCCTCCTTCTTCTTGTGTTTTGGGCTGATGTCTTCCTTAAAAGTGGGAGAAATGCTGTCCCTGTGTTTGCAGCAAAGAAAGGTATTCTGTTATCCCCTGGCCTATTCAGTAAGGATTTATAGTGGCAGTCCTATTCCCCCAGCCTTTTTGTGCTCTAAATATTGAATTGTTTTCCGTAGTGTCCTTTTTTGTCTGGAGAATATAAACTACAAACAATGCTTTCTTTAATTAATTATTCAACAAATATTCTGTATTGATCATGAATTTGGGCTTTCGGATTCAGAATTTTTTACTGAGTTAACCGTGAGGTGTGTCTGTGCAGTCTTCTTTTGTTATTATGTCAAGCGGAAATCAGTGTTAAAAACCAGAAGTTTCTGTTGAAGCAAAAATTCAAAGGTCTTAAAAATGAGGAATTATGTGAGCTAAGTAGACTTTTCAGGGGAGCTATGTGTTTCTTCATATTAAATGGCTGTGCACGTGTATTCACACCCATGCACAGCAATCAGGCTGTCTGCAGGACTGTTTGGATAACAGCAGCTGAAGATGGTTTGGTTAATGCCGCTCAAATGGCAATGGATTTGGAATTTTCATCTTCCCTCTGGCACTTGTAAGATGTAGGAAGACTTTTCTTTCCAGCATTTTCTGTTGGACATTCTGTGGACATGTATTTCTTTGCTTCTGCCTTTTATTTGCTGTATCATTCATCAGTCTTTGGGCATGCAAGATACTGAGAAATAAAAAACAATGTTATAAATCTGTTTGGCTTTTTCCATTCAGAACATGGAGCTTCCTTTTAACTTGGGTATGTACCCTTATAAAACTGTTTTTATCTGATCTGTGAAAGAACAGAGTAAGTTACTTAGAGCTCAGTTGCATGTGCATTTCTTGCCCTGTGGAGATGGATTTCTGAATTGGACAGTCGACTGTATTCCTTTTCTTTTAAGCTTTTGAAATGTATAAATAAATACTATGTCTACCTCAATATTTTCAAGGAGCATGAGGAAGAGATGCTTATACAATCATATAGAAAGCATATACTCTTCCTCCAAAAATACAGAACTGTGTGACAGGAAGTATCCAGACCTAAGGCTTTGACAGCACCAGCAAATGTGAATCTCTTTCTCCTCCCTTCTTCCATTCCTGCTCCTGCTGCCTGTGTCACATTTTGTCCCATCCCCTGCCAAGTCTGTAATCCACCCAGGGAGTGTCCCTAATTTCTGTTTTAACCTCTATATTATTATTTTGTTTCACTTTGTCAGTAAAGATACAATTCTGACATTTCATTACCCTAAGCTCAGGCTGAACTGATGTCCGGAATGGTAAGGTGCATTAGCCTCAGCAAACAGAAACCATAACACTTTTTTTGACTCACTTCTGTATGCCAAGGGTCTAACTTTTCCTTCAGATTTCTTACTGGGTGCATTCACTCTTGCTACAAGAAGGATTTAAGTTGGAAGAGCATTCATTTAGCTCTCTTTAGATCTGTGATCATAATGGAAAGCCTGAGTGCAGCCTTGAAGGCAAAGAGAAATACAAACTTCCTGTACAAGTTTCTGTCTTCTCAGTCACTGTATATTTGCTTTTGTGTTGAGGGAACTATTGTGTTCTGCTCTGATGAGGCTTATATGATGCTTATAGAACTGTTAATAGAAACGTGGGGGTGGATAATGCCTGCTCTTTATTAGTTCTTGTCACTTTGTGCCTCTGAAAAGCTTGTTATCTGTTATCACAAAAAGGAAATGGCTACTGCTATGCTTGGCACTGCAGAAATACAGAATGCAGCCTTTTTCTGTGCAACTATTGCAAACCTTTATTACAAGCTTTGGGAGGAATATAAATCTAGACACAAGATTAATATGAGGAAAAAAAACAGTATAAAAGTAAATTGTTTTAATATGGTGTAAAAACCAGTAGAATTGGTTATGAGGTTGTGTGGTTTTTTTGTTTGTCTGGTGGTTTTTTGTTTGTGTTTTTTTTTTTAAATGCCCTCCAAACAAGCAAGGGTTCCTACCAGAAATCTATGCCCGAGTACTAAGGACAGAATAAATATCCATAAAATTCTTCCATGGAAATAAGTTTGGCTTGGTTGTAAGACTAAACCTGGTTTTGGTTACAGGAAAGCTTGTGTCGCTGATTTCAGCTCTAAGATGACACTCAAAATTTCTAGGAAATACTCACCTACATCTTAGCTTATTGACTGCCTTGACCATCATCCTGAGTGACATTAATATATTTGGGCCTAAATAACTAAGTTACCCTGAAATGCTGAACTGGGTTCAGAGCTGGTGCAGGTGAGGCATGTCTTTTCAAGAATTAAAGGCCAGAGAAGGAAAAAGAAAAATTCTGTTATCCACAGACATAGTTACATTAAGCTGTTTTCCAGAGGAGGAAGAATTCAAAGATTTCTGTCACAGGGGAAGCCAGCATAAACCTGAATGAAACTCATGTGTGTGGCAGTAAGATCCACAGTATTTGAGTCCATACAGCCAATTGACAAGATTTCAGGAAGTTAATCAAAAGTAGTTTATTCTACTCTCCTATGCTTCACCTTTGCAGGGGGTGTTGTACTGTTATCTCTTGATTTTCATTTGGCTGTGCACATGAGAGATTCCCAACAGAGACCTTTAATGATTTCCTAAACTTAAAGCACAACTTTTCTCTTGGTTAGATTCTCTTGTGTTAATGGTTGTATTTTAAGCTGCTGCCATGTGATTAACCTGTCATATTTTCTTTAAAGCCCACCATGTCCTTCTGAATAATAGGATGGAATAAGAACCCTCTTTAATTGTGTATAGTGACAGTAAGTTTTAAGGAAAAAGCAGCTAATGGACACTTAAATCAGGTAGGTGTTGATGTAAAGTAAGAGAATTGAAACTGAAGGATATTGTCAATGTCTTAAATTCTCTTAGGGTTAACTTTATAAGTGGCGATAATCCGTTATATTAGATTGAGGGTTTGATCCCTTGACAATGTTAGTTTGTTGATCCTCTATAATACTGTGAAGTTACATATTTAATCAGCTTAGATAACATCAGAGCATTGATTTGTTTAGGTTTGCTTGCTTTTGTGTTATTTGACTGATATTATTAATTTTATTATTTTAATTTTTAAAACACACAAAAATAAAAGAAGGTGCATCTTTTCAGTAATTGGTACCTGGCCCTGTTCTCTTTACAGTTACAGAATACATATATCTTGAGGTACAAAACTTGTAAACTCTTTGTGTTCTCAAAATTAGTTCTAAATTGCTTCACAGCATGATTAATAAAAACAATGATCACTATAGAAAAAAATGTACATTTTAATTTAGTATAGAACTCTTGGGTTTTAATGGTTTCATTTTTGTTTGTTTGCTTTAATTTTACATATAAGAAAATAAAAATGACAGCCCATTTGTCATTTACAGAAGCCAATGTATAAGATGAAGTGGTATTCTACAAAAGCAAATCCAACAATCTAGGTCTTAAACTGAAGTAAAGCAGGGGGATGAAAGGGTGCCTTTTGGTCATCACCGAGTTGTAGACCAATGCATCCAAAATGCAGTCCTGCCATATGATCAGGATGAAGACAAGTATCTAGTACAGACTACAAGCAGGACTATCAGAAATCCAGAGTGGCCAGTGCTTAGCAGGCTCATGCTTGTTCCTGGTGTACTTTTGTCCAACGTGGTGAAAGAGCAGTTCCAGACCATCTGGAGGATACATCCTTCTTCACAGATTCAGTGAGAATCATGTTTTCCCACCATCACATTTACAGAGCTGAAAGCAGAAGTGGAACTGTCAGGATTTGGTTCTAAGAATACTTAGTAAATCCTCTGAAATGCATTTTTGGAACCTCTGTTGTAAATACAGAATATGGTGTTATCTAGTTACAGATCAATTACTGTGAACTGCTTACACAGGAGATAACTGAGTCAGATTGTGTTTTTTTCTCATATACTGTTTTTAATTTGTATCAGATGATTTAGGTGAAACTGAACTTTCTTCCTCTATTGCTACCTGAGTATGATTTGCATATCACTAAGACAAATCTTGGAATTTGCTTTATTTTACATTCTTCCTTCACTATCATCGGTATGGATATGTGAAGGTGATAGTCAAAAGCAACACTTTTTTAGGGTATTTCTACCATGTTGACTTTTTTTTTAGTTAAACAAAGTAGGATGAAAATATCAGGATTTCAATAGCTAAAGTCTATCACTGTTGTTTTTTTTTTTTAATTTACTATAAATACACACAAGAGCTGAAAGCATGATTTATTTATCTATTTATTTATTCTTTCATGAGGAGGTAATTTCCTAAAGCAGAAAATACAAAGGATAAATGAGGACGCCAGAGAGTATATTGTCTGATGTTGTGATCTATGTTTTTCCTAGGCCTCATATATCCTTGCCTTGCAATCTGGTAATGAAAATCTGTTAACTGTTGTATTGAATCTGAGGAGTTTACTAATGCTGAGACATCTGAGACAACCTCACGTGCCTTAAAACAAATGGGCACATATTCAGATTTACTCTGCAAGTAGAACTTTGCTACTTACACCACTATGTAAGTATTGATATTTTTGTTTGTTTGTCTGTTTTTAATGTTTGAAACAGGGAATATTTTCTTCTTTTAAGTCCTGTTTGAAGTAACATGGTGGGTGTGCTAGGGGGTGTTTCATTGCTACCTCAGTAGTTCCTATGTTACTCAGCTCAGATCACAGAATCACAGAAACACTGAACATCAGGGGTTGGAAGGGACCTCGAAAGATCATCTAGTCCACCCCCCCTCCCCTTGCTAAAGCAGGATCACCTAGATCAGGCCATACAGGAATGTGTCCAGGTGGGTTTTGAATGTCTGCAGAGAAGGAGACTCCACAACCTTTCTGGGGAGCCTGTTCCAGTGCTTTGTCACCCTCACCGTGAAAAAGTTTTTCCTTATGTTTACCTGAAACCTCCTATTCTTCAGCTTGTACCGATTACCCCTTGTCCTGTCACTGGATGTCACTAGGAGGAGCCTGGCTCCATCCTCCTGACACTTGCCCTTTACATATTTATTGACATTAATAATTGCACCCCTCAGTCGTCTTTTCTCCAGGCTAAAAAGACCCAGCTCTCTCAGCCTCCCCTCATAAGGGAGATGCTCCACTCAGTCATCTTAGTGGCTCAGTGCTGGGGTCTCTCCAGTACTCCCTGTCTGTCTTGACCTGGGGTACCCAGAACTGGATACAGTACTTCAGGTGGGGCCTCACCACTGCAGAGCAGAGGGGGAG
>JANHFX010027152.1:0-42950 GCA_027560015.1 Chloroceryle amazona | reverse complement strand
TTCCCCTTATTCTCTTTTTTTCTTTCCCCTTATTCTCTTTTTTTCTTTCCCCTTATTCTCTTTTTTTCTTTCCCCTTTGGGAAGGAGGGGTGTTAACACAGAGCTGCTGTTATAGGTCTAAGGGTCTGCCCTGACCCTAAACTGGTAAAATTGTGGTTTTGTTTTTTTTTTTTCTTCTTTGATATCTGAGAAGAGTTTTTAAGATATTTAAATAGGATATATATCTAGCACGGAGTGTAGTTGTGAGGGTCAGTAATTGAACTTCTCCATTGTTTTGAAAAAGATGTTAAAAGCAATCCAGTTTCGTGACTCACTAGTTCAGTCCATTTCAAATCTCTAAAAAAAAAAAAGTTCATGGCTCAGGTTGTGTTATCAGAGAGAAACAGGGAGATGACAAATGTTAACTCTAGCCAATAGAATGGCAGCTTTCTGGGCTCTCTGTATGTTGCCTTGACACAGAAAGCTAAAGTGTAGGGACTGCGTATGCTTTTCAGGAGTTTTACATGAACAGAAACAGGGAAAAGCTGAGCTTGGGTTACTTATTCTTTAAAGGCATCCAGTCAGTCAGTTATTGAACAAGTACTTAATCTAAAGTATACTTGGAACTAAGACCTTGTGGAGAAAAGTTAAAGAGCAGAGCAGGGGATTACCAGGAAAGCAGGCAGACAACAGGAGAGCAAGGTGAAGGAAGATACCATGTGCTAATTTAGGGCGTCTGTTGGAATTGAAAAATAAAAGCAAAATATACTGCAGTTCTAAATAAGTTTTCCTGAAAACTCACAGGAAGCTGACAGAACTTTATTCCTTGACTTTTCATTCATTTGAAAATGACTTTAATTTTCTTTGGGAAGTCTTTTCCGAGGTGCATGGTGTGAGAGTTGGAGACAGTGCTTATTAAATGAAATGGGACTTGCTGACTGGATAGAAGGTGGATTGGGAGGTACTGAAACAGTTGTGCAGAGGGGCTGTGGAGTGAGCTGGAGATTTTCAAAACCCTGAGATACCTTCTGAGGTCCATTCCAAATTGAATGATTCTTTGAGTCTGTCTGTTGCATCTTTTCTGTTCTCAGTCAGGAGAAGAATAGGAGGTGAGGCCTCATGGTTGTGTCCACACAGAACCTTGTATATGAAACTTTGAATGCTACCAAAACCAACCAACCAAAAAAAGAAATGGGTACATTCTTTTTACCAGTAGTTGTGATTACTGTTGGTTCCCACATGTAAAATAAATGCAGAATTAAGGAGTGTTTATTGCTTAGGGTTGTCTTAGCCAGATCCTAAACCCTCTGCAGTCCAAAGAAATTTTTCTTTGGCTATCGTCTCTGTAAAGGCCTGTTATAGTAGCCTAGCAAAAACAGAAGACTCCAATTATTGGAAATGTTATTGCAGATTTATGGCAGTGCTGGTTGCACATCTGGCTGACAATACCACCACTGGGGAAAGCTGCCCCATCTGTTCAATGACTTTCTTTCATGAGATGATATCTGCACAATGCTGTGCTGCAGCACAGAACTTGGCAGGCACAAATGTAGTTGAGAAGCTGTTAAGGGCGATTATTGGGCAGATTATCTTATAGCTCTCTGATTATGTAGAATATTGCAAATATGGTGATCCTAATTTGAGAGGATACTTTGGTAGAGCATATCCTTGGTAACCATTGGCTGGTGGCATGTCCTTGGAGCAACAAGCAGAAGATGATATTAATATTTTCTTCAAGAACCTTAGAAAAGAGATTAATGGAAAATAATGTATGTGTTCCTCATTGTGTCATATACAAAGGTCTAAACTGGAATAAGGACTCTGAGAATGTCATGTGCAAAATGTCTCAACTGGTAAAATTTGAATCGGATTTTTCTAAAGAACTGAGCAATTCACTAAATGCTTTCCATTTCAAAATATGTCTTAGTGAAATCACATACTCTCTGGCATTAGTTCTCAGTGCATAAAAAAGTTCTGTTATTTATGGCAAGTTAACATACATGATAAACAACTGGGCTGAGAAAGAAGGATAAATGTAGGTGCCTTGTGGTTTCATATATTTTATTACAGATGCAGTGTCCAGACAGTTCACTGATGAACACATTGCACCAGGAGTACTGCTTAATTGCATTGCTGGGTTTTGTCGAGTACTGGTCCAGAAATGCTCCTATATTTGTCCTGGGACAGTTTCAAAAGTCTTTCCTCCCTCTTTCCTTCAATTCCCTGGAAAAGTATCTCCACTTGCATTTTGTTGCTGCTCTTTTGTCTGTTTACCTTTCTCTCACCTTTGCTTCCCTGACTAAAGGCACAACTTTGAATCCACTGTTGTTAGTGAAAGCATCATTGTATTTTTCAACTGAAAGATTTCTTACAAAAAATCCTATTTTTCATCTAGAATATGTTTTGATGAAAAAGCATTGATCAGCTTCAGTTTTTATGTCTTTCTTTAAAGCATCCAGTATTGATTAACTACCAGTGCATGCCTCACACTTAGCTCTGTGGTGGAATATCTGTAGGCAAACCCTATGTTCATTCATAATGGAAAAATTGTCTAATAACAGTCAGATTTTGTATTAAACTTTTGTAATTCCTTTTTGGAAATAAAAGAGGAGCTTGATTATGTGTCAGACACAGGAAACAAGAATGACTGTCTTAAACAGCAGTGTTACAATCAAGGAAGAGTATGTATTGTCTTCAGTCTTAATAAAACTACAGTTATTTCTCTTTTCTTCACTGAAATAGTGCTAGTAAATCCAGGATCACTTTACCAGCCATGCAAAACTACATCCACTGTACAGAAGAACCTTTGCCAGTGATGCTTTCTGTTTTGATAAGCTTGAGGTTACTTAGAGACAAGAGAGGAGAAGGAATCATAATTGAAAAGAAAATCTGCAAGCAGTTCAGCATTTCTCAGCATGCTTTTTTCCCCTTTTCTAGGGAATGTAGTTGTAACTAGCTTTTGATACAACTTTTAGTTTGCTGCTAGACTGAATGTTGTGTGTTTCTTAATATATGGTGGTTCCCCGCCTTCATTATGTATAGGTCCTTTTGGCAAAAGGAAACACTTCAACTAGGCTGAACTTTGGGATGTGTCAAAATGTAAAGCCTGTGGGGCCTCTTGCCCATGTTGCTTTTGCAAGCATGCACAATGCCAGCTGTGCAGAATGCCCCCTTCTGCCTGAGGCTGAGCAGGAAACTGCACCCTGTCTTCCTACGCTTGGCTATGCTAATCCACATCTCTGATTGCCAAGTGTGATTATTGCAACGCCTTGCACCGAAAAATCAAATTGCTAGCCAAGTCAATTGACCTAAAGGCAGAAGTGGAAGTTTCCAGAGAGGGGTCTGAGTTTACTGAAATACAGACTAGGAATGCTAGGTCCAATGTTAACAAGAGACATAATATCAGTCCCATAGCAGCTTCCTGGCTTCTGCTAATCCTAAACCAAAAACCCAACCAAAAAATCTTTAGTTCTGTTAAATAGATTCCAAGGTACCACAAATTAGAAGAGAATTGTTAGGTATTTTTATGCCCTGTAAAACCCAGCAAGGTACTGTGGCCTTTGCTGCTGTTGCTTTGTAGTTCTGTTACTCATATGTGCCTGTGGATATGCTTCCTACACTGATAAGGTTGACTGGTCCTTTCTGCTCTGTAAAACCGGGCTGTGGTGTTTCTTGGTTGGTGGATTCACCATCTGAACAATGTAGGTAAATCCCAGAGGTGTTTATATACTTTTTTTGTCCCTTAACTTTTACATGGAATGTTGTTTTGTTTCCAACTCACCCTGTGCCACCAGCCCTTCTTATGTTCCATGTTAGGGAGCCGTAAGCCATGTCGTCCTGCACTCCATGAACCTTTAGCGTCATGCCTTGATAAGTGTGATATTTTTAGCTTTCTGAAGTTTTCTTTATTAACAGAATAAGATATATCTTGAAGTGTCTTGTTACAGACAGTGAATGGATTAATTATTTTCACATTTATTAGAGAATCTGCTTTCTCTAAAAATGTCTGTGTGAAATCATGTGCAAATAATCTTCCCAGTGTGAAATAAAATATCAAGAAAGAACACTGAGAGCTAACATTTTTTTGACCATTTGAAATTCTGCATGTCACCATTTTATTTGTGACGCTTGCTCTTCTTTTTCTTTTATGTTCTGCAAATGATTCATAGTTTACCCTTCCTGATGCCAAGAACTCAGTTCTTAGGAACTGGCACTAAGCTGACAGCCAGTTTCAATTTACTTTCCCTCTTATATAAAACCTGAACTACTGAATATGCCTGTTTAGTTTCTCACTCTAGAAAGGGGGTTAAAAACAGGGCTCATGCAGCTACAAAGGAAGCAGGTTGGGACTTTGAGACTGTAGTCAGTTTAAACTGCTGCTTCTTTATATTCTAACCTCTACTTATCCGCTGCTTGTCTTCACATCCTGTTCCCTGCAGAATAGGTTACTTCTTTGTCCCTTAAGCTTTCACTTTCCTTCACAATCAGATATGGAAGTGGAGTGTTTGCAGAGGTGTTTTACACCAACATGGTGTATTTGTTTGTGGTGCATGATATTAAGTGTATTAATATGTGCCATCTACTTTAACTTTACAAAACCACAACATTATTAGTGTTTAAGGAACAACTGCTGAAAAAAAAATGACACTGGCTATCTGAGAACCATGCTTGTATCGTATAATAATTAGGTAGTCATTTCTTCCCAGGGGTTATTGATTCTGCCTGTGTATTATGGAGGAATGCTTTTTAGCCTAAGGTGTCTCACTTGAAACATCTTGAAATTTGAATAAAAATAAATGGCAAATACTTTAAAGCAAAAAAATCACCATGGTAATCAAGTATGAAGAAGCATATGGGGTGAAAAACATCAAAATATAGTCCATTTTCAGTTTGATTCCTGCCCAGCAATAGTTTGTTTTCTTCAGTAGACAACATGAAAGATAACCACTTTGTCTTTCTATCTAGTGAAAATAAGGGGTAACATCTATCAAACAATTGCTATGGAAGTATGTTTCAATAAATGTATCTTTCCAGTAGAACTGGAAAATGTACTGAATACTAGTATGACTCTCTTCTGTCTTGGTGCTGTCCTTCAAATATTCTTTATATTACCATTTTTTTGTCTCCCCTGTGAATACTCATCGCAGATGAATTGAAATGGGTATATTGTTTAATCAAAGTAATAAAAGTAGCCAATCTTGCACCTTTTGAACATTCAGTCGAAATACTTGTGAAATGTCTACAGTTTGCATGTACGTGCAACCCTGGAGCCTTGAGTTGATTGATGACTGAGGTCTGGTATCTTTGGAAAGTTAGACACAGGAAAAAGACAGAAGAGGAGCACCTCTTTGGAACATCTGTTTGTTTTGGTTCTGTTTTGTGGTTTTGTTTGGTTTTTGGTTTGTTTGTGGGTTTTTTGTGGTGTTGTTTTTTTTTTTTCAATTCTAACAAAATATTGTTTGTCATTTTTTCTAAAAAAACCAAACCAAAACAAAACCAAAACAAACAAAAACCAACAAACCACACAACCAAAAGTTTATGGACTGTAAATGCTCCAATCATCTTGCCCTGAGATGGGCCACAAGATCTTTTATTCCCACTTTCAAGAGAAGACACAAAAAGAATATAAATCTTGAAGCTGTGTGTGAATGCCAGGGCTACACCCAGAAGTATGATGGTAATTTGTGTAAAAATGTCTCGTCTGTGAACTTGTCAGCTCAGGCACTTCCAGCTGCACTGCTGCTGTGGCATGAAGTGCAGTGCAAGCTGCAAACCTTCCAAGTCTCAGTAAATACTTAAGACTGAATTGCACCATGCCTTGGTGCTGTGGCTGAGTGGTTAATGACCCTCAGTGCAGACAGTGCAAAGCTAATTTTCCAGTTTCTACATTAGATGCAGTCATAGCTTTTATTACTGTACAGACATAATCTAAGGTGTTGAACTGTACATGTAGTCTGTACAAGCTGAAACAGAACAGCAAACTAAGCATTCTTTACATCTGATGGTTTGGTTTTGGTTTTACTTGTGTTTCAGACGTTTAATTCCATATAAAATAAGTTGCTGTGGCAGGTTCTCTGCTTCACAAGGTTGAAATTAAAAATAATCATCATGAGAACTGAAATGAGATCCCTGCATAAATCTTTGAGCATGATAAAAAACAGAGATATTTACTAAAAAACTTGGATCCACTTATTTCTCTAAAATCTATGGTGTCTTGTGCACCATCCTACTCTTATCTCCTTGTCAGTGCTGAAGGTCCGGATCATCATCCTGGGAAAGGATGCACTATTTCTGTAACATACATTTTTCTTCTACCTTTGATGACTTAGTTCTTTGCTCAATACTTGTTATTAAAACAAAAATCTAGGAAAGACTGTGATGATTCAGTCAAAGTGCTTTCCTGCTGAACTTTACTTGCTGGAGATGACTATTCTATATTGGGTTCTGTAAAAACACATATTTTTCAAATGTCAGTGATAAAATGACCTATTTCTGTTCTGAGAGAACCTTTATTGTCTTTAGACTTGTTTATTAGTTTATTTTTTCTCTTTGACCTTCAAGTAGATTGCTGGGAATGCAGAGTAAAAGCAAAGACCCTTTTTTTATCACTAACCATCCTGCATCTGTCCTTCAGGAAGGAAAACAGGTTAATCCCAATTTTTATGGCTATATTTTTGTTAACTCTGATAAAGTCTGATATGCAGTCTGTGCTCATTCATGCTCTGTGAAAGAAACAAGTTTTTTAATTGACTTACCTGACTCTTATCTGACTGTAAGGTACAAAAGAAACTATTTCAGTTTGCAGCTACCTAACTATTGCAGTTTAGATTCAGAATGTACATTACACTTTAGAAATGTAATGTTCACCGCATTACCTTAAAATAACACTAAACCTGCAGTGTTATCACTCTCTTCTAAAAGACTTGAATGGTTCTGAGGGTGTTTTTTTTTTTTCTTCACATTGCACATGTTCCCAGTGCACGCCCTTTCTGTGCTGTTCCTTCTTGTGCTCTCCTTCATGTTAATTTTCTAGCTTCATGCAGATTGTGTTAAAAATATTCTGTTAACTCTTCATGGTGATTCAGTGGAATCCTGTAATACTGAAATGCTCTAGATACACTAAAGGTACCTAGTACTTCTGTAGCAGAACCAAAATAAAAAGATGCAATGTATATGAAGTTAATTATGACACTAAGTTCTTAGCTCACAGTTTTTTACTGTAAGCATGACAGAGCACTGGACTAGGCTGCCCAGGGAGGTTGTGGAATATTCCTCTCTAGAGATATTAAAATCCTGCTTGGATGTGACAATGTGTAATGTGCTCTAGGCAATCCTGATTTGCTGAGAGGTGGGGGCTGGACTAGATGATATCTAAAGGTCTGTTTCACCTCCAGTGATTCTGTGAACATGTGGGTCAGAGGCTGGTGCCACCAGTGGAGTTTTGTGGGTTTTTCGATCATGGGGAGGCTTACATGGCACTGTGCTATCTGGTGACAGATTGAGTACAGCTGTCTCAAAGAAGGAAAAAGGCTTCTCCCTCATTGAGAGGGCCTCACTGGGGCTCATTGAGAAGTTTTAAAAATAGGTTTGAAGGGGTAAGGGGATAAAACCAGGCTCACTAGAGATGAGCTTAGGGACACCACACCAATGTCTGGGGTGAAATGGATAGCACAGATGAAGTGCATGTACACCACTTCATGCAGCATGGACAATGAACAGGGGGAGCTGGAAGACATTGTGCAGCAGGACAGCTATGACATAGTCGCCATCAGAGAAACATGGTGGGATGACTGGCATGACTTCAGTGCTCCAATAGATGGCCATAAGCTTTTCAGAAGGGATAGGCAGGGAAGGAGGATGGTTCTGTATGTTAGGGAATGTTTTGATTGTACAGAGCTCAACGACTGTGATGATATGGTTGAGTACTTATGGTTAAGGATGAGAGGAAAGGCCAACAAGGCAGATATCCCGTTGGGAGTCTGTTACAGATCACCCAACCAGGATGAAGAGGCAGATTAAACATTCTACAAGTGACTGGCAGAAGTCTCAAAATCACTAGCCTTTGTTCCCGTGGTGGACTTCAGTTTACTGGACAACTTCTGGAAATACAACACATCAGAGAGGGAATAGTCTAGGAGGTTCCTGGAGTGTATGGAAGAGAAATTCCTGACGCAGATAGTGAGCCCACCAGGGAGGTGCCTCACTAGACCTGCTGTTTACAAATAGAGAAGGACTGGTAGGTGATGTGATGTTTGGAGGCCATCTCAGGCTTAGTGACCAAGTGTGTCAAGAGTACACCAAGACAGGTGTACTCTTCACTGGGTTAAAAACTGGCTGGATGGCTGATCCCAGAGAGTTGTGGTGAACAGAGTTAAATACAGTTAGTGACTGGTCACAAGTGGTGTTCCCCAGGGCTCAGTTTTGGGCCTCTTCTTTACTATCTTTATCAGCAATCTGGATAAGGAGATTGAGTGCTTCCTCAATAAATTTTCAGATAACACCATATTGAGCAGGAATATTGATCTGCCCAAGGATAGGAAGGCTCCTCAGAGGGCTCTGGACAGATTGGATCAATGGACCAAGGTCAATTGTATGAGATTTAGCAAGGTCAAATGCTGGGTCTTGCACTTTGGCCACAACAACCCCAGGCAATGCTACAGGCTTGGGGAAGAGTAGCCGGGAACTTGCCTGCCAGAAAAGGACCTGGGTGTGCTGGTTGACACCCAGCTGAACATGATCCAGCATTGTGCCCAGGGGGCCAAGAAGGCCAACAGCATCCTGGCCTGTATCAAAAATAATGTGTCCAGCAGGAGTAGGGAAGTGACTGTCCCACTGTACTGTGCACTGCTGAGGCCACAATTTGAGTACTGTGTTTAGTTTTGGGCACTGCAGTATAAGACAGACATTGAGGTGTTGGAGCAGGTCCAGAGAAGAGTAATGAAGCTGGTGAGGAGTCTGGAGAACAAGTCCTATGAGGAGCAGCTGAGGGAATTGGGATTGTTTATCCTGGAGAAGAGGAGGCTTGGGGAAGACCTTGTTGCTCTCTTGGCACTACCTGAAAGGGGCTTGTAGTGAGGTTGGTGTTGGTCTCTTCTCTCAAGCAACTAGTGGCAGGATGAGAGGTAATGGGCTTAAGGTGCATCAGAGGAGGTTTAGATTAGACAGTAGGAAAAGTTTCCATACTGAAAGAGTGGTAAGGTATTGGAACAGGCTGCCCAGGGAGATGGAGTCACCATCCCTGGAAGTGTTAAAAAAAAAATGTGTAAACATGCCACTTCAGGACATGGTTTAGTAGGCATCATATTGTTGAGTAGACAGTTGGACTTGATGAACTTGGAGGTCTTTTCCAACCCTAACAATTCTGTGATTCTATATGGAAAGGCTGTTCAGGACATGGAGGATCATTCTCTTAAAGACTTTTCAGTCCTTCACATAATTCAACTTAACTAGCTTATTGCTACCACTTCGAATTCCTTTCTCCATCATAACAATTATGTTCTTTGTGTTTGCTTCATGCAATATAAATGGGAAAACTGACAGGAGACTGACAAATCCAGTCTCTCTAAGTCTCTGAACTTGAAAGTGGGGCCAACATTTTAAGGAAATTGTGCTTGTTCTTTTAAAAATATTTTATAAGCAATTTCATCACAATACAGAAACAGGATTTACTTGCAAACAGTGGCATGTAGTCACAGTACATGCATGCATTCATCAGCTGTGATTTGTCTTTAAAATAGTCAAATATACTAAAATATCCCAAAAGAAAGTTAGTTCAGTATTTTTGCAGTCATTAATTTTGACAGGCTGCTCTAGCAAGGCAGATTTTAAAAGTCAAATTTCTCAATTGCGTTTCTTTGACTATGTTTAGAAGCCTATGTTTAAAGAAGCTTTTTAACAAGCTTTTTGGTAGCCAAGGGAATGAGAATGGAGAGAGAATCTGAAGAGGAGGCTGGAGCTGCTGCTGGGAGGAGATGGTTGTGTCTTCTGACCTGTGGTAACTCTTCAGGAGTGCTCTGTGTGTTGTTCTGAGCACCTGCCTCAGTAATGATTTCTATGAAGTATTTTCTTCTTAAGCTGTTACTCTTCCTCCATTAATTGTACTAACAAAGCTCCCATTTACTATAGTAAGAGTAAAATTGGTTCCTGAAATAATTATTTCCATTCAGTTTGATATTGTTCAGGATATTTTCTTGAAAGCTTTGGTTGAAAGTTCTTTCTCCTCCAGGAGATATACTGCATCTTTCACTGGTATCACTAGAGTAATATAATTATCTATTTAATTTTTTTGTGAGAAAAATTGCTCTTCAGACGACTGGTCATTCACATCTGTGAACATCAGTGAAATAAATAGAATGAAATTAACTCAGGAATGTCAACTTGCTCTCAATTATATGCTGCTGGTGGTGAAACGCATGATGTAATTTAATGTGGCAAATTGGAGACCCAAACCAGGTTAAAATGACAAAGATAATTATGAACTATTTAATTTAGAGGAACTTTTCCTATCCTGTAGCTTTTATGAAAACAAAACAAAACAAAAAACTACAACAAACCCAAACCAGCACACTTCAACAACCTAGAGACCACAGAATTTGGAAATAGAAAAAATGACATAGTTTGGCCGAGTATATTCCAAGATTTCATGACTGAAAGAATACAGATCCATAAACAGTCCCTTTGCATCTATGTCTTACTACCCAGATTATCAAAAGTGCTTAGATATCTAATCTGAACTATTTTTGAGTGGTCGTAATTATATGTGTTAATGGTGTTAAATAGATTTCTGTCACCTAATGGTGTATGCAGGCATTGTTTTGCTGACTGTTCAGAGAGGCCAATCCAGTTGGTCATTAGCAAACATACTTCCATCGCTGTGTAAAATGCTGATGGCAAAGGAGAAGATGAAGAAACCCTTTTTCCTTTTCTCTTCATCTGCTGGAGAAATTTAAAACCATATGTCCTGCAATTGCTCAAGCTACTAAGTTCTAATGATTAGAGTTGTCCTAACTGGGCTTTACAAGGGTCCCTGGTACCATGGGTCACTTTCCTCCTCCTGTGCTTTGTAAGAAATGGTTAGGCACTTAGCTCTTGAAAAAATAACAGTAAATCTTCAGTAAAAGTCTTTATTTTAAGGAATGAGATAGCAAATTCTCTGAAAGAGGGCATGTCGAGGCATAAGCTTCACATTTGCCAATTTAACACTCTCTGCACATATTGCTTTATGTTGACCTTTTTTTTGTCCAGTCCCCCTTTGCAGAGTGACTGGAGGGTCCACTAGACAGGAAGGTACCTGGGTGCCAAGTAGTGTAATGTTCAATGTAAAAGTAATACTTTAGATAAATTTTTGTCTTCATCATCAAGCAGTTACATCTGACAACCCTGAAAGTTCTTTCCTTTTGAAAACACCTACCACTTCTCATCTCTTGAATCAATTTTACATATGCCAGGTTATATTCACCCATTTATGAGAGATATACTGAAGGTCTTTCAGTATCATTTAGAAAGCTTACTTCAGGCTTACATCTGGCAAACACCAGATAGCTCATATGTCCTGGGATATAAATTGTCAAGGGTTTAGAACAGTACCTGGCAAGTTAGACTAGAGCGTTTGAACTGAAGAAGGTTAGAGCATTCTATCTGACAGGAATATGGGTACTTTTCTGTAAGCAACCCCAACAGGTGTGATCACATTGGTGGCAGATAACTGAATTGTATTAAAATATTGACATAAAAATGCGTCAGAAATGATGACTGAAGTGAATATTAGAGGTACTGTACATATGAATTCTGATAAATTTCTTTTTGATGGGTCATCTGTAATTGTTCAAGTACAGCTTTTAATTGCTGTTTGCATAAGTTAGTTTTGACCATAACCCCCATTTTCTGCTCCTACAATGTATCCTTTGTTATATTTTCTTTCTTGTGTTTAGTGCTTATAGTGTCTGTTGATAGTTCTCTTGCTGTTTTTCATATGTAGAATTTTTCAGTAATTTCAATTGACTTGGAGTTTTTTTCAGATGCTTTTCTAATGTGACAAACAAATACTGTAATTTCTCATTTTTTTTTCCAATTCTGGTTCCACTCAGATGACTAGGATAGAAAGTAGAAAGATTTTCAGTGTGAAAGCATGTTCATTAAAATATATTACACTCCTAATTGCCTTACCTTACCTTGATTACTCTTTCAATAGTACTGCATGAATGATTGTGATTGTGAGATCAAAGTGTCAAAGCTTTGTGTATTTGTAAACCAAGATTATGTTTCTTTCCTAGAACACCATAAAAATCTAAACATAAGATTCAGTGGCTGATGGATAAATGAAGTCTAACTTCATGGATTTAAAGTGTTCTTAAAACCAGGCAGAGATTATATTCATTTTCTATGCAAGAATCTGAGTGTAAGTGCCTTTGATTCAAGAGGAACGTAAAATAATATCCCACAAAGTGCTAAAGTAACATTCTGTATTTCATATACAATGAAAATCTTTTACATGAGACACCAAATAGCATGTGTAGAATAAAACACCAGTACCAATACCTTCATTGTTTAACTGTAGCAGGCAACATTATTATGCTAATAATAAAGTATCCTTTGATATTTGCACCCGTTCTCTTCAAGACATCATATTTCTGCATAGAAGAAAACTTAAGTGATTGAATTACTTGCCAAAATCAATAAAGAGGATCTGGATTAGGAAGATGTAGTTCAATGTAGTGCACCCAAAACTACTGGGACAAAGAATACATACTCCAGGACTAAGAAGCATAAGATAGCAGCCAAGTAAATTTTGTGGGTGTAAGGCCCTGGAGTGCTGCATGCTAACAAAACTGACTGACTCAGCAAATTACTAGTAGCCCCAAGTAAATTGTGTTTTGACTTTAAAGGTTTGGTTAAGGACGTAAATCTGAATAGCATTTCAAATATTTGAGTACTGATTACCCTGCTCCAAATAAGTCCATAAATCTCAATTGTAGTAGTAAATACCCTATCTGCCATTGTTTAGTCTATGCTATTAGAGACTCATAGAGTTTGACATCATAAAGAAACATTGGATCATAGTGATTGACATCCCGTATATCCTATTACATATGTATTAATAATCCATAAAGCTCAGAGATGTGAGTCTGTGTTGAGTATGATATAGAAGCTTTTCCATGTACAATAAATCCAATTCATTAGGTTCATCATCTGCATGAAAATCAGAGGCCCATCATGTGCACCAGTTTCAACAGACTTACTGCAATCAAGTGATGGAGCACTATTCACAATGCAATGTCCATACCCAGAGGATGCCGTGCTGTAAAATGGCCCCATATTGCAACTCATTCTGTTTCAACACCTTCTGCCTCTATTGATCTGAATAACCTGTGTCTGAGGAGCTTTACACTTGAGTATGTTTTTCCAAAGACGACACATTAGGTAAAATCTGTGCCTAATTTGTATTTTGAATTTGTCTGATGTTAGATTCTGCACAGTAGTACACTTTTTTCCTGTAGTTTCAGGGTTCAATTAGTATTCACTAATTTTTCCACAATACAGATAGTTGTACTGTGAGCAAGTTGCCTTTCATTTTTCACCTGCAATGAAGTGACAGTTTGAATTATTTAAGAACCTTTCTTGCCAAACTACAGACATATTTTGTGGCTCTTAATCATCTTCAATTCTCAAAGGGCTTTTCAAAATATGAATATTGATACTGGTTGTGTTATCTGAATACTTGTTTCTCTAAAGCAGCAGTCAAAAGTAATTTCAGCTCCCTGCTGCTGATCATCTCTTTCCCCTGTATCTGCCCTTTTGGCGTAGTACACCACTGGGAGTTATGGCTGAGGTTTTTGTGCTCGCCAACAGTTGCCCCTCTATGTGTGGGCAACTGTGAGGCCTGGTCCGGGAAACAGTGACGCAGCTACTTTATGGCCGCACGGGTCATTAACACGCAGACACCAATGTGGTGGACGGCAAATGGCGTTTATTGGTGGGTAACACCGTGTTATATAGCCTAGGTTCTACGGCATCACATCCGTCTGCTTACCTCATAAATCAAGCGCTATTGGCTATCAAGCTGTCCCTGTCTTCCCGTACAGCGCGGAAAACTTCCGAACGCCGGACGCTAACTACCACAGCCAACAAGAGTGGTCTGATTGAGCCAGATGACTTAGTATGAAAATGGATCTTGTTTGAATGGCCCATTCAGATGTGAACATGTGATTCTGTTTGCTCTGGGTGATGGACTACTCTTCATTTTGTGTTCACTCACTCAACATGAAGTAAACACTTTCCTAGCCAACATGACAAGCCAGCTGCCATTCCCATCAACACTTGCTAACCTGTTCACAAGACATCTGATTAGGTGAAGTATGGGCAAAGCAATCACGTGTGCTAGCAATCACGGCAAAACACGTGTGTACCTGCCTATCCTACACCACACAAACGCAACTATTGTTACTTCTCTGCTGATTTTTGTTTCGTTAGAATTTATTACAGCAATCCAAATCTTCAGTAAAAAGTTTAATAATGTGAGGCAAGGTAGAGTTTCACTGTTTTCCTGGCGATTATCTTAGGGAAAGGAAGCTCCATGCTATTCCCAGAGATTTCTAGAATCTCTGTCTTTTGTTAGATGTTTCTCAGCTTTTTTTATTTTTTTCTCTGAATAAAAATGATCCTGTGTAGCACTGTCCCTTTGATTAGTATGTCACATGGCACTAAATAAAATGCCTTACAGAGTTTTACATTTATAAACAGCTTGGCAGTTATCTCCACTCCCCAAATTGTTACCTCCTTAAAGTACAAAATGAGACCTTGGAAGGGCTATATTCCATAAAAGAAATGCCTAACTTCTGTCCTTCAAGTCTCAACAGTGCTCTCTACTTCCTTGCTCTGCATCAATGTCAGATTCAGTAGCTTATTGTAGTGTAGCTCATTCTTTCTGGTTTCTTTAACAATGCAAAATGGAAGTTTATTTTTTGCTCCATATACTGTAGTATGATGGATTCGTTGCCCTTTGTATTAATGTTTTTGATCCTTTCTTTTATTTTGCTAGGAAATTAATAAAAGTGATACAGAAATAGCAGATGGGATAAGAAATATAACTTACTGACAGGAAGCTTGAAGTCCTCTTGTACTTGTTAACTCAAGAATTGTTTTAGCTAATTGAACTGTGGCAAGCACTGTAATGCTTCAGAAATGTACTGTGTGTATTTCTGGTCGCTTGATGTGCAACAGGCAGCTTTTAGGAGAATCAGTGCAAGAAGCTGTTACAGGTGCATGAGAAGGCAGTGTTTGTCTTATCCTGCTGTGAAATGTTATGATGTAAAATCAATGCATCTTACAAAAAGCATTCCCATAACAGTTATTGGCTGCTATATAACATCCTTTGCTCTGTGTTTTCTGAGCCATACTTTACTTACGTTACAGGTTAAGTGTCCGTTTTTGTAAGTGGGTAAGTATCTCATCTGAGCAAAACACAGACTACTTGAAGCAGACAAGTAGCTTGTTCATCCAGAAAGCCTGGCAGGAACTATCTTCACAATCTGCAGCTGTCAAGGGTACCAGCAGTAGAATGATTGAATGACAAAAGGGCACATGTTGATTTTTAGTTCTCCAAGATCCTCTGTAGTTCTTACTAAAGACATTTTTATGGTTCATGCTACCTTTGGATAGTGTATGAAAAGGTGGATGAGTACATGGCTTACTTTCTTGTCTACTTCTCTAACCAGAAGAAGCTGAATAGATTTGAATGTAGATAAGAGCCTTTAGAGAAAATCCCCTCTGTGAAGGACAATTCTGTACTAACACTGCTGTTAAAGATCTCTGTCAGCTAGTTCTTAATCAATAGCAAGTGCATAAAGTGGAATTTGGCCTTTATAAAAGAAATTCAATTTGCATTTGAAGTAAGTGCAATACATCAAGTATTTTCTTTTGCCACCTTTTCCCATTTGGATCATGGTATTGTACTTTGTAGTGAAGGAGGATAAAACAATTCTTTTGAACATTGGTTAGGAAGGGGTCCTCGTGTTTGAGCTCTAGATTAATATGCTGTCTGTCCTGTTAAAATGTATGAAAGTCATACAGTAGCTATGGTAAGATCAGCATCAGAGAAGAGTCACAACAGTCTAGAGGCAGACAGCTCATTATAGCAGCACAGTGGCAAATCCTTTCTCCAGCCTTGCTGAGAAGCACAGAAAGAGAAGGGGAAAGGGTGATCCCTCTAGAATTTGGCTATTAACAGCTGTCTAGACTGTATGAACTCCTACAAAGAGAAAGACTTACCTCAGAGGATCTTTCTCCCCTGGAGTGAGATGCTAATGAAATGCACTGAAGCTCTTCAGGAACTTCTCTTTGTATAAAGTCTCATTTACACAACAGAAAGAATCTGTAGCTGATCAAGGGTCAGCAGCATGCTGGTAAGCCATGCTGCACGCTGTCTGGCTGCAGCTGCGGACGCAGGCAAGCTCTCATCGGTGCTGCATCAGAAATGACACCTGAGACCAGTTACTAAAAGTTGCCAACAAGGTGCTGACACTGGTTTGGTCATTTCAGTTTCTGATGGTGACCTCCATCTAGTACACAAGTAGCAGTCCCCGTTGCTGGAGTCAGTTGCTAGCTTTGTTACACTTATGTAAGCTTTGTGAAGAGGGGAGATTCATTTTAATCTATCAGACCTGATTCCATTGTACATGAACAGGTGAAAAGATGTAAATATTTACATGAAGGACCAAATGTTGTTTCCTCTGGTAAAGGAGTCATGAAACCTGTTGCCCTCTTTGGGTAGGAATGAAATATGCAATAAATTTGCAGTGAAATGAAATGTCTTATGATCTTAAAGAAGCGTAAGTCAAAAGTTAGATGTCTTGATTTGTGAGTCTATTGTGTGATATTTACATCAACAAAACATAAACTTTGCAAATGTTGCAAGCTTATGAAAAGTCCATCTCTGATATAAGGCAATCATACAGTATGAACCGAGGCTTAAAATTCATTTGTCTATATAAATGGTTGCCATTGATTGTTTTTGCAAGTAAGAGATGGAGGTGGTCCAAGTACTTGGAGATATGTTCTGGGTCATTGAATAAATTTCAGAGAAACTTGACCATAACTAAATGGCATATTTGATTTTCTTATTTACATAAAAATAATAAACGTTGCTCCCCTGAGAGCAGCCTCCTCCACTCTCTTCTATGTAGCTTTGTTACAGATGTTTGTCTTATGGCTTGGATGTGAAATAGGGTAGGGCAGGAGTATCTGATAAACAATCCTCATTCACAGGCAGGCAAATTGGGAACTGCAGAGTGGGCCAAAGAATTTGGAGTTTGTGCTCTGGCCATGTCAAGCATCAGTTTTTAGCAGGAGAGCTAGGGTATGAGGAAGTTAAACATTTATCACAGTCTTGCAATAGTCATAATGCTTTCCTTTTCCTGATATGATGTAAATCTGGTGCAAATAGATAAAATTATCCGAGGTAACCTGGCCGGTTTTACATGATGCCTGTAACACTACACCACTGCCAGAGCAGTGGCCATAACTTTTTGCTAGTGATGGTGACAAGAGACTGGGAGAGAAGAACCTTTTTTGCAGATACTATGACTGGGCTTGCACTAGATCATCCTTGTGTCACAGGCTCATCTTTTCCTATACATTACTCCTTTCTCAAGCACTGCTTCTTACATCATCTAGCTTGTGATGGTGTTTAATATTTCTTTCTATGTATTTGCAAATTTATGGTAGGTGGGGGTGTTTGTAATCACTAGAAAGTGCTTTTTGTGTGCTGCTGTACCATGCCAGATCATTTCTGTATTATGCTTGCCTTTCAAAATAACTAGTAAAATCTCATCAGAAATATAATTTATCTCTCCTTAATTTTATCTACTGAATGTCCTGTAGGACATACATGCCAGAAATCAGATGTTCTTTACAGTCGTTCTACATAATTCTGCTAAAATAACAAGCAAGTATAACTCTTAGATCTATTTAGTGCAGGCACTTACACTTTTTCATGGAGCAACAAATATTTGTCCAGATTAAAAAAAATAAAAATAAAAAAAAAAATCAACAGAACTAAAAACCCAAACAAAACCAAACCCTGTCAATCTCTACTCCCCAAGTCACCACCAGAAGAAAAATTGCCTTGGTGACTGAGCTGTCAGTGCTGAACTCAAGTGATACAGAAAAAGGATCCAAGCTTTAAGCCTCCTGCTTTCTGAACAGATGCTATTAACTTTTCAGAAGAACCTTTTTTGACCTTTGTTTTTATGACTCAATCTATGGTTCTTCTGTAAATGTCCATTTGTGTGGAAACCACTCTAGCTACACATGGGCCCCTGTATACCACAATGAAGTCTTCAAACAGTACTGTTGTTTGGCTCACAGGTATGATCAGTAATATAAGCTCTTTCAGCCCTTCATTCAACAAGAACATAAAAAAAAGGAGTGATAGTAACTACCTAACTCTGCCAATTTTAATTCTGATTTTAAAAAAGAAAATATTTTGAATACATTTCTCAGTATATTTTGCATCATAGTAATTTAAAAAGTTGGATTCAAAACATGAGACACATCCTCCTTCCTGAGGGGCAAGCTTCCATCTGCATTGTTTTCAGAAAAAAAACACTCAGATGCTCTACTTGTCAGTCACCCTCTTCTAGGAGAAGGAAATACAGACACAACAAAATGAGATTGCTCTCTGAAAGGAAAAAGTAAGAACTCGAAGCTTTTCTATGACTGACTTCTGTGAGAAAGTATAGAGGTGTTAAAAAAATTAAAACAAATAATCCTGGTTTATTCTTTTTTTTTTTTTCCTGATTGAGAACTGAGCTTAAAATACCATTTTGGTAGGAACACCAGTGAAGCTTGTTCCCCAGCTGACACAGCTTTTAAGGGTACTCTAGTCCTTACATTTAATGTAATCTCTTTATTCCCATACTTAGCAGTGACAACACTGAAGCAGTCTTTACATCATCATCTTAAACTACAACCAATATTCTAAAACTCATTGCAGTTAATTTATTGCTGGTGCAAATTATTTCTTCAGTACTACCCAGAGTAAATTTACTGTTAAGTTTATTAAGATACAGAAGCAAATTTCCTTCCCACTTTATCAACTGCATACTGCTAATTAAAATGGCCTAATACTCCTGTGGCCTCAATTTCAAGAACTCTCAGATAAGATTTTAGAGACAGACTCAGTGAACACACAATAAACAAAGAAGACCCAGATCTTGAATCACAAGGACTTCCACTGCAGCTTCTCCAAAGAGCCCTTCATCTTTATCATCATGACAAGAGTACACACTGTTCTGCTCTTACATTGCCCCCAGTTGATCTCAGAGACTTTCAAGAGGTGTCATCTATAGTTGGTACTACCCTGAAGACTGTAAAATCAATGATCAGAGAAAAAGGGCCATCAATTATCTGTCTATTTAGGCCCTGAAGACAAGTAAATGATGTTTATTAGAGAAGACATCTTGAAGTCATTTAAAAATGACACCAGCTACTATCATTCCAGATGCTAAGAAAGCTAAACAGCTTTCTCTAATGACAGCTGTTCCCAGGGATAAAGAACTCCAAGAGCCAGACTGAAGTAAGTACTCCTCTATTTCAGTCCAACTGTGCCTAGTAAACTCACATTACTATGTAAATACTGCTTACTGACAGAATAAAACATCTGCCTTTGTGAACAGATTTCAGTGTCAAGCTACATAATAAAAGCTAAGTTTTCTAAAGGATATCTAATTTTCCATGAGTAACACTGGGTAACATATAATATGCTATAATATAGTGCGTAAGGATATGGTGTAGTAGAGTTAGATAATGGTTGGACTTGATGATCTTAAAGGTCTTTTCCAACCATAGAGATTCTGTAATGATTGTAATGATGAAGGGTTCATGAAAAACTCTGAAGAGAGAACTCAGTGGAGGTTTTTCTCCTATGAAGGCACAAGCAAGTATAACTCTTAGACCTATTTAGTGCAGGCACTTAAACTTTTTCATTTGGAACGAGTATTTCTCTTAAGCAACTGAACATATGACATAGAAAGTCCTAGGAAGAATACCTACCCAAATATATCCTGGTCCTTTGGTGGAAGCCCTTTAAATACCAGGGACAGACAGCTCCAGAGTACCTACATATTTGCAGCGATAACCAACCAACTATGCTTTGAGAAAATAGTTTTCCTTTTAGAAAGATACCATAATTTACAAAGGCAACCAATATGTGATATAATCAAGATAGCACAAGGTTGATACACTGAAGAAAAGTGACAGTTCTTCCCAAACTGTCTTCAGATATCATCTTTAACTTTTGCTTTATGATTGAGCTAGAATAGCTATTATTCAGGCACCAGAACTCACCTCTTGAGTATTCTTATTAATTACAGATTCTTTCTTTGGCTTTTCTCATCCTTTTCATGGATGTCTTTCATGAAGTGTTGTGTGGAAAAAAAAATATATATAGCCTTGCTTTCTTAGAGATCTGACTGATAGGAAACACCTTTTGAAATCAAGGGAAGAAGTATGCTACTGACAATTTCTCCAAAATAAAAATAAATGTATGCTTTCTGTCTCTGACTTGAGAAAACTGGACTGTTTCAGGCTCAGGTTGATAGAATTACTTTCCTTTTTCTCCCTTTTAAATCTCAAGGACAATTTTTAGCTTCCTTCGAGATGCATGCTTCCATACTATGCACACTTTCTTTCCCATAAAATATCTGTGATTCACAAAAAAGTAATACTCAGACTTTCCCCAGTGCTAAGGATGTTTATAGAAAGTGATCATCAGCTAGCTGTACATATGGAGTTAATGTCCTTGTATCTGTTCAATTACTTCCTCAAAGCCATAGCTTTCAGGGCACCACCACAATCCTTAAACTTCAGCTTTGCTACAAACAGCTGAATCAGCTGAGAATCTGAAGCAAATTGTCACTCACTGGAGCTCAAATGGACTGCAAATAGCAATTACATATCTTCCAGAGGAGAGATTTCCAGTCCATCTGGATGGTCATCTGTAGCCTCAAGATAAATCTGTCAGCCCCAGATTTCAGACTGTTATGCCACATGTCAGCTTGCACTTATGGAATGCCTGAAGCCAGGCATCACCCTTCCTCCCTTATAGCTGGCAGAGGTTGGTATATCAAGCTGTAGAATGTCAAACAGCTATGTGTATCTCTTATCTCTACTTAAACTGAGGATGTTCACACAAAACCTCTCTTACTGTTTTATATAAAGCATTATTCACTGGGACCATTGGATGATCCTTGATATATGAATCCAGATGGAGACAATACATAAACATTGTGGAAAGCAAGGAAATAGGGGTAATCTGGAAGACATTCCTTCTTCCTTTAAAGATTTTCATTGACCATATGTTCCCAGATAATACATCTCCAAGTCATTATGTGAACAAGTATGGAAGAGGCCATTCATTGTCTTCCCAGCCAATGGCTGGCAACTATTTATAATTCTTTTTTTTCCGGAAGACAATCTCTCACCCGTCTCAAATACTCTCTTTCATGGTCTATCCTTGGGTCAGTGTTTGTATCAACAGTGGATAATTGAATAATTCCAGTTAAAGACCTTTTAGATATCAAAAATACCTCTGATTTATTTATTCATTTATTTATTTTTCCTGCAGAAAGAGTCTGATCTCAGAATGCTTGCAAATATCACAAATGAAGTCTCATGCATGAGTTTCCCCAGATCTCCTACCCAGAGTATAAGGAAAAGCAGAAGAAATTCAACTATTATTATTCAAATAGCTTCTACCTGTCTGAGGTGGTTGCACCTAATGGATTTCTCAGAATATATATCAGCCTCTATAAACAAAATAGGAGAATATCTTCTATGTAACTTGAGATAAAGTAGATATAATCCTGAGCCTTCATTACTTGAAAAAGCCTAATCAGTGCAGTGTGAGTCAGACCATGAGACTGACCACTTAACCAGGAAATATCTATAAAGAAAAACCAGTCCCAAGGCATGTGGTAAGTCAGGTCCCTTATGAGTAGAAAATTTCTTAATGCTCTAACAGTAAATTTTCTGGAGTTAAGTATGTGTTTAAGTGATGATACTTGCTGGAAAACCCATACTTCCTAAATCCTCAACAGCTTATTTTTACTCTCTTTTTTTTCATAATTACTACTATTCCTCTTTGAGGTGCATTTATTTTATCAGGAAAGGCTGTGCTTGCTTGTAGGAAATCCTAACTTTGGATAAATGGGTTTCAGGGTTATGTCACTACATGAACAGTTGTAAAGGGATCTGTATGTGTGTAGAAGTAAATATTATGGTCTGAGAAATAATTAAAAAAAAAAGGTAATGGAAGTTATATAAGGCTGAACAGAAAGAATGGATTTCACAGCAGAGATAATGAATAAGATACAGGGCTAGGATGCATTTTAAACAAAAGCCTGAACCTGCAGTACATTCCCATTAGACCCAGGCTACTGCAGTACCTGCAAAAGAAAGCTCAGGGAGAGCAAGGAGCACTGGGAGTACTGAGATAAAGCCCCTGTGCAAATATGAGTAAGCTACTATTCAGTACCATAGATTTGTTTAATCACTTCTTGTAGAAGACATGTCATACTCACAGGTAAAAGCTGGAATAAAAGTTGTGTAGGTAGGCTTAGGCTCTGAAGTTTTGGATTGAAACTACAATTATGTTAAAATATTAACCCTAAATTCAAGGATTAAGGAAATAGGTAGAATTCAGTACAAATAAAGCCTGGGATTTTTAACATAGACAAAGTTGGAGTAACAGAATTGCCCAGAAGGCCTGAGTGAAAACTTAATAAGTAACTTATGTACTAGTCTCTGCACAACATGAGGAAACATGGTCTTTCCAGGAAGAAGAAAGAGACTCAATTCACTAAAAAGGCCTTTACGTTTATTTGCAAAGTTATGGTGTAAAACTGACTGAGGATATGCAGTCCAGGAAACATCTGGTTCTGTACTTCTGGCATATTTTATGAAGTCTGCCAACATCATTTACATATAATTAATACTAGTTCTAGCAGGACTACTGCCTCTGCTACTCCAAAGAAAAGAAGTATGTTGCAATGTTGGCAGATGTTTGTACTTTTCTAAACTTCCTAAAGTACAATGTGTGAGATCCTAGCTGAGGAATTTGTTTGCTGAGCTGGATCAGTTCAACTTCTATATGATACAATGTAAGTATTAATTTTGTTATCATTATTGTTCTTGGACCTTCAGGCCCAAATCAGGTATTCACTACACAAAACAGAGGCACTACAGTGAAGAGGTGAGCATGAAGGGGACATGGAAGAGAAAACTCTAAAATTATGTATGTTTATGGAAATCTCCATGTAAGCTTTGAGAGGTAGTATTTTTGAACAAATAAGCAGATGGGCAATATGTGGAATAATTAAAGCTTGAACCTTATCCCTAGATAATAAGTTAAAAATTATTCATAGAATGAGAATAGCTGTCAATGTATTAAAAAAAATGAATTTTTTGTTTATTGCAAGGGGGACTGTCAAAAATGCAAAGAGCTGCATGAGCTAATTGAACTGGTGGGTTTTGAAGAGTCTTGGCAGCAGTGTATAAATAGATATGCCTGGGACAAAAATGCCTTTGTCAGGGCCAAGATGTCACAGTAAGTGAGCTGTAAAATAACTGTGACCTTAATGAGAATATTACTAGCATGAGTGGATGATAAAGGCCAAGTTTGAGAGATGGTTCTGTGAGTATAGCAGAGACTAAATTAAACCTGGCATCCAGGTGATAGGCATTTGACATGGGCAGGATGGGAAGAGTCCTTTGAGAATCTAGAGAAGAGGCAGGGAAAAAACATCTCGAAAGTGAGACCAAGAGCTCTGTTTTAGCTGTACTGAACCTGAGATAGTGGCCAGGTACTCCCAAGGGCCTGTCAGCAAGGCATGAGATCCTTCAGATAAAGATGATTGGAGTCTGTAGGTGAGATGAAACTAGGAGTGAATCAAGAAGAGAGGAATGAGAACTTGGAAGTGTAGAAAATGCAACCTATGAGCAAATGATGAAGGAATTAGGACTTTTTTTCATTAAAAAAAAAAGAACCAAAACCAAAACAAACCAAAAACAAGACAACAAAAAAAAACAAACCACAAAATCAACTACAATTGCTGTCTACATAAGCTTTACAGGTAGCTGGAAAACAGAGAAAATTAACTGCTCTCTTCTGTTGCAGTTGGGAAAAAAAGAGGCTGGTTTATGTTGTTACAAAGGCTATTTAGGTAAAGGATCACAAAACTTTGCAATAATATAGGTAATAATCCATGAAGACTGTAATGCCCCCTCTGCTAGATTTTTTTAGGAGCAGAAGATGATTCTAAGAATTTCTTGCAGTCTCTTCCAAGTTTACTCAAACTTGAAGGTCTATGAAAAATCTGAAAACGGAGACAGTGTATTCTTCAACCTTTAAACTGTTCATATATATCCAGTATTAAATGTGATGGTTTCACTGATATTTAACACTTTTTCATGACTAATATGATTTGAAAGGCTAGAGCATTCATATGAACTTCTGTAGTCCTTAACCTGTAGGCCAGTAAATACGGATTTTTGTCATTGCTAGTAGAAGGCCAAAGACTTAGTGGGTTAGCAGCTGGCAGTATGAGGTCTCAATATGTGTTTGATCCTTCCTCAGTGAGAGCTATTTTAGTCATGGCAGCAATTGTCTGGAGGCCACATGCTTATGGCCTTGCCTTCACTCTGGGAGCGCCTGGGGCAGGGGCTGGCACCCCTGTGTTGTCACTGCTCGAGGAAAAAAACCCAGCCCCTCTGGGATAACAACAGTGGGGGAGAGCAGTGTCTGGACTGCAAACTTTTCCAGTGAAGCAGGGAGAAGGAGGCAGGATGACATAGGAAAACAGAAAAAGAGCCGCAAGGGCACTCCAGGGAAGGTGTTCACAATCACTCATCATAACCCTGATAAAAAACTGGGATGCTGACAACTGTCTGTGACACCCTTTCTTACCCGAGGAAGCCTGGTGCTATCAACCAGAGGAGCCAGATGGAAGTGAGAGGCTTGATTATGACCTCAGAGAAAAATGGGTTGATTTTAGGAATCTTTCTTGAATAATCATGCTTTATAGGTATTATTATTGAGATTTTTCTATGTATTTTGTGCTATAAATATTTTTATTATAACTAGACTAATAATTACTTTTAGTTGTATTTTTACTATGTAATTAAGATATCTTAAACTGATATATTAATCACCATATTTATCATCATAAATATATAGCTGCATGTATGTGGTGTGTTGCCTGTAAGCATAATCTTTTCATATGAAAGTTTGATGCCTTCCTCTTAAACAGAATTGTTTGATTTAGTCAATGCCTTACTGTATTGAAATTGATAGGATATTTGGTGAATAGGAAAGTTTTAGTGCCATATCTCAAAGACAGGATATAGAAATTATTTGAATATTCAATATCTGTGACCTGGGTATGATTGGATGCTTTCTTTAGTAGTGACTTTTATGCAGAAAACTTTCTTCAGCCTAAAATAGTGTTGTCAATAGCCTTTTAAATTAAAAGTGATATGTAAATTGGTGGCACTTTTACAGTATGAAGTATAACCTAGGCCAGCCAAAGCTTTTCTACAGAGGCTGCACTGAATTAAACTGATGTAAGGAAATAACTTTTCTTAAAACCCCAGCCCTGTCCTGTGGCTACTTGTTAAACATAGTCCTTGAGTACAGTATTCCCTCTCTTCTGCCTCCCAAGTAACTACCTGCTCAGCTTTTTTCTTAAATCTCAGAATAGAGATGTCGTGATTTAGGGTCAGGGCAGTCCCTTAGACCTATAACAGATGCTCTCTGTTAAAGCCCTCCCTCCCCAAAGGGGAAGAGAAAGGTAAAATAATAAGGGAAAAAATAAGGGAAATAGTTTTGGCTTGCTTGCTTGCTCACTCTCTCTCTGGGGGCTTCCGGGCTCTTCTCCCCTCTTGGACCACTTTGCCATCTTTGCTTGGCTTGGCTCAGGTCCTCTTTTGGTTCCTTCCTTGGAGCATCCAAGGAGGACTCCGTCCATTCTGCCTTTGATCCCAATCAGTGTGTTCCTGAATCCAGTACCAGAATCCAGATCCTGAACACAGCTCCTGTCTGCTGCGGGGCCCAGTCTGGGACTCCCCTGGTGCCTGCTCTACAACATCAGTGGTGACAGTGATGTAATTGCCATCAGGGGGGTTGGGTTCGATACTGGTTTTGTATATATTTGTACATATTCTGTTTTTATTATTATTATTTTCATTCTCATTCAAGCTGTTCTAGTTTCCTTTTCTAATCACTAAGTCTCTCTCCCTTATTCTCTTTCTCTTCCCCTTTGGGGAGGGAGGGTGGTTAACAGAGAGTGTCTGGTATAGGTCTAAGGGGTAAACCATGACCCTAAACCATGACAGCTGTTCATCAAGGAAATAAACTAACCTGAAGAAAATAGTTTGAAAATCAAAGCCTCTCTGTGCAAAGGTGGAAATCCTGACAATTTTTGTGGTTTTTATTCAACTCCATCAAAGATGAGAGTGGAACGCTTTCTACGTTTCTAGGTTGAACATTTTGTTACATTTTGCTTAAGTGCTTGTCATACTAATTTTAGGAATTCTGTTTAATACAGTCTGATGAAAATTCATCCATTATTCTTCATGTAATGCAAGGGGCACTTGAGCGCATGCTGATGGTACTGGGGTATTTTGGATAGCAAAGATGAAGAACAACTCTAAATTCTGCAGAAAGACCTCAGAACATAGCATGAGTGGATGGTAAGAGAGGAGATGACACTCTGCATATCTAAGTGTAATGGGATCCATGCAGAAGGAAACCACCCTAACTTTGCATGAGCGGTGATGGATTCTGAACTTGCTGTTGTCGTTCAGGAAGAAGATATTGGAGTTGCAATAGCTACTTTTGTGGAAAAAAAAAAAATCAGCTTAGCTCTCAGTGGTGTTCAAAAATAGAACAGAATGTTAGGAATTAGTAGAAAAGGATAGAGAACAACCTGGAAAACTTCCTATTAATTCTGTATGAGGTTTAATGCTATATAAATCCATAGTATGCCTAAGCCTAAAGTGCTGTTTGCAGTTCTGATTCCTCCTGTCTCAAAAAAAGAATACAGTAGAAATGGTTAGGATACAAAAAAGTGGTATCAGGGTGACCAGCCCTATGAGATCACTTCACCATGTAAACTACATAAATTAAACAAGGTCCCTCCACTGTAAAGATACTGAAGAGACAGAAAATTGAGATGTAAAGAGTTGTACAAGGTCTGGAGGAGCCAAATATGGAATGACTAGTCACTATGTCTTATGCTACAGTGCCAAGGGAAACCAGGTGGGAAGGTGTTCAAAACAAAAGGGAGTGTGCCTTTTCAAGACATATTCATCTGTGGCATTCCTCACCCTAGGATGCTGTGGATGCATGAAGTCGGTGATGGAATAAATTGTGGAAACATGGCTCTGTGAAGGACTGTGTAAATGTACTGACATCCTGCATTACTGGATGTCTAAATCATAAATTACTGATGGCCAGCTGTATGTTTGCCTTGCTAAAGACTTTCCTTAAGCATTTAATATGGGTAACCATGAGAGACAGGATACTCAGGATAGATGGTCCATTGCCTGAATTCCAGCTCTTACACTAAAGAATATGGGTGCACTGAGTAGAGGGGCTATCTGCATATTGTTTGGGAAAGAATGGTTGGATTTCAGGAATAGTACTGAGAAAGTATTTTATTATTTTGTTGATCTGATGAAGGGTGACTTTTTTTTTTGCCTTTTCCCTTTTCCTTAGCCTTCACTTTTTTTGGTACCTTACTGCTTTTCCTCATCTGCTTACTTATAGATAATTACTTTTTCCTTCATACCAAACAATCCTCTAGCCCAGAATACAAAAATAGAATCAAGCACCCACACTAATGAATGTATTCTGTGAAGCATTTCCAGTTTTCCTCCTTTGTTCTTGGCTTTGCTTTCTACCATGGAGCTGAAATGAGCTTAGCCTAGAGCATGTGGTCTTCCAGCTATCAAGACAGGATCAGGAGATGCCATAGGGGAATATCTGTAGGGAGTTATGATTCCTGTTTAATGTTGTCCTCTGTTATTATTATTTGCATAACTTGAAGTCCATGTATGCATATTCACACAGTGTTTAGGGAACAGCTTAAAAAGTGGTTCCAGTGGTGCTGTTTGTGCTCCTGGTCCAGCATCTTAGTCACTGACACCCTGGTGGGATCCTGGGGAGCCAGCCTTATTTGCACTGGATCTGTTATGCTTCCACTATGCATTGTGTTAGTCTAGCAATAGCAAATGTTTGGAGAGGTAAAAATTTTTCTGGTTTGATCTTCTTGCTTTTTATTAAGATGGATATTTTCTAGTAAGGTCACCTGGAATTGAACTAACACAAGTGAGGCATTGATGTATTTTTAGAAGTGGTATACTGCTTTCTCTGAAGTGGGTGCAATTAAAGTTGGCCTATAGCAACCTCCATCAAAAATCTTATACTTAATTCTTACACTCTCATTATTCTTTTTAGAAAGAGTTTTAAGTGATATATGCATACATAAAACAACATTTCCCCCTTCTCATAATAATCAAAAGACTTCAGTGAAAGACAGGTAATATTTTTGAAATGAGACATGAGATGTTAATTTGGCCTTGACTCCTCTGCCTTGTCATTGGAATACTAATTCATTGGCAAGTTAAAACATTTCCTTTTAGCTCAGATGGCCCAAACTAGTTTGAGTCCACAAGTCATCAGTCTTTCTTCATTTACATTTCCTTCTTCAGGACCATTGCTGTTGATTTTATAACAAGCAGGTTCTGGTATCATCAAATCTAGCTGTATACATGCTGAGTTCTTGCTATAACATAACAAATTGCATGTTCAAAAGGCTTTAGTCACATATGTTTTAATTTATAACCTTATCAGAAAAAAACCCCAAACCCAATAGATAGGACTTCTTAATTCCTTCAGCACTTTAATTTCAGTTACAGGTGTCAAGGTTTAGGGCTGGGCCAGCCATTAGACAAATGACAGATGCTCACTATTAACACCTCTCCCTTCCCGAAGGGGAAGATAAAGGGAATAAGGAAGAGAGACTTAGTGATTAGAAAAGAAAATTAAAACAGTTTCAATTAAAATAATAAAAATAAATTAAATACATACAAATATATACAAATTCAATATCAAAACAAACCCCTCTGATGGCAATTACTGAATATGATGTACATGGGATGGAGTCCTTTGCTAGTCAGTTTAGGGTCACCCGTCATGTGCACTTCTCCCTGACAGTGCGACCTTTTGCTTCCTGCAACCCTTGAGATTTAGCAGTGACCTTGGTCTCCACAGAGGCAAGTATAAGCAAGGGACTTTCTGCAGACTAATCCTTGGTTGTAACTCTAAACATCAAGCATTATCAGTGCTAGAAGCAGACACTGTCAGCCAAAATCTGTCATTGACTTCAGAAAGTGCAGTTACTGAGAAGAGATTTTGCTGAAAAATAGAATCAAGAACAGAATTCATTCTGTTCTAACTCAAACCAGGACACAGGGAAGGAGTTGTAAGAAAAAAAAGAGAAAATAAATACCAAGAAAAAGATACGTGTTTTTCAGGTAATAAATTTCCAAGAAACCAAATGTATCCTTATGGATATTTTAATTAGATATAGTAGGACACTCCATTCCTAGGTCCTGGCAGTGTTATGGGATTCTCAGATCTCTCTATATGGTCATAATATCTGAACACCTATGGCTTTTTCCCCATCAGATTTGAAGAGTTTATCTGTAACATCCTCTAAAGAAAATCACACTGTGTATCTTTCTATCAAACAGAAGGACTGTTATCAGGGTTTTTTTGATATAGCAATAATGCTCATTGGTAGATCCAAGGCAAACCCGAGTCCTGTTGTGCTAATCACTAAGTAAATGCACTGAGATATAAACACTTCTGTGGTTTCCTAAGGTATGATATTTATGGACGACAATGAAGTGTCAGCAGTAACCAGTATTGTGCTCTTAAACAGATCAAAAAACTGTACTCTACATATTAGTTATACATGATGTTGTATAACTGCCATAAAGCCTATCCAACATTGGATATATGTTAGCTACCTCTATTTTTGAATGAGTGATCTGAATCTGAGAACCGCAAGGAAAGCTTTCATTTAAAATGAGAAGACACAATTCTGTTTTACTTTCGTGATCTCAACTAACAAATCCAAAGAGTATTTTGCCACCCTCTAAGTCTGTCCTTGCCGATTTCTTAATTTGTATTTGCTATACAGAATATGCATTTGAAATTTGTTTTGTGCATTTCTTCATAAAGATTTGCAAGCAGGATGTAATTGATTCAGTCTTAGAGGGTACTTTTTCACACTGTGTCACTTTGAAGAGTTGAAATGTATGGCAAGATGTCACTAAATAAATACATCAGGAACCTTGAGCTTTATTTATTTTCAGTATGTATTAGTTTTGATCAAATTGCAAATCCCATTAATGTGCAAGAAAATGTAGGCACTTTATTTCCTTAAGAGGCTTTTTCTTTTATTAACCTAAAAATTATATAGCCCATTCTTGCTCTGAGTAAAGTCAGAAAAAAAATCTCTGTCAAGGACTTGCTGTTCACCAAAACTTCAAAATGTTTACAGATGTTCTTACTGCATCTAGTGAGGAGGAAAGATCTCACTGTGGGATCCAAGAGTCAAGTGGGAGGCTCTTCCTGACAATCTGCTGTAAAGAATGTCCAGACATTCCTGATGGCAGCTCCATGCCTGCTGACCCTGGGAACACCAACTGTTGAATGTTGAATGGAACTGTTTGGAGGTTATGCTAATCTTGTCATTTCCTGAGCTGTTCTGAAATAAAATTATATAAACAGTGGTATTCTATCTGTTCACATTGCTTTTCATCACAGGAACAGAATTGTGACCTCAAACACTAAAAAATCTCTCGTTCTCTTTCTGAAAGAAAAAAAAAAAAAAGCAACAAAACAAAAACAAAACAACAAACAATATGAAATAGTTTTGAGAACCAACAGTTAATACATCTACACCAAATCTGTGTTCCTACATTGAACTACCTCAACCAGTAAAAAGACAACAAAATCAACCATCTGCTATGTCTTTTGGAGCTGCACTGTGCTTAGTTTCTCCAAGTGAGATGACTTACTAGGACCACTTCTTTTTAAAAAGAATGGTATCTAAATGTGGCTATCCTGTACAAATACGCAGGCATTGCTGCCATCGTTTTTACAATAGTGCTTCACAAATCAGAAGGAAAATCAGATGAAGTAATAAGCATTCAAGAAGCAAAGATGATTATAGAACATATTTATTGGCTGTTTTTTCATTACACTTTGTGTATACATGCAAATATTTGCTTTGTTGCTTTGATTTGATAAAATATATATCTAATTAAAAAAAAACAAACACAACAAAGTTGCTTCATGAAAATATAATGACAGGATTTTAAAAAGCTCCAGTTTCTATCCTGGTTGCCTAAAATGTTGATTAAGCTATCAGTCAGTCTCTATAGTCTTTGAAATCACTGAACAGTCCCATCTGGACCATGAGCACATTTTTTGCCCCCACTGGCCTCTTAGAGGCAGCGTGCATGGTACTGAGTGGTCAGCAGCAGCCCACACGTTAAGCAACCAGCACCCAGTATCAAGCTCTAGCCTGGTCACCACACTTGTCCCCTGTCCAGGTGACTGGCTAGGATGGGGTGTTAGGTTGGGAAGACAGGAGGCCAGAGGACATGGGGAAAGCAGCAGGAATGTAAGGTATGAATGAGCATAGTCCTTTCACAGCATATGGAAAGCAGGAGGACTTGAAGGTTTCACCATTCCAACAGAAAACACAGCCTAGGAAAAGCAGGCTTCAATAGAGCTCTTCACAGAGCTGCTTGTTTCCATGTGTTGCTGCTATGATATTGCATTTGGTTCTGCCTCATGGAGAAATCACTATGTAAATCTCTTCCAGAACTTGATGCTAATGAATATGTGTCATATATGTGGGGTTTTTTTGGTTGTTGTTTGGGTTTTTTTTTGCTAGATGGTTTATCATGCCACAAACAGAAGGTGCCAATCATCTACAATGCTGACTGAGTGGTTGCTTTTCTCCTCTATGTATACACTTTGGAATGAACATCTCTTCCTTTGTGCTAGTTATCTACCTTTTATTAAGTGCTCAATGTACGGCTCTGTGAAGATTTTTCTTCAGAAAAGTTCTTCACTTTAGAACTAGCTCCCATCTTGAGGTCCAGATTGCTGTGTCTTTGTGGTATGGATACATAGCCTATTTTTGTGGAAAGTCAAGAATGCTGGCAGGCGTGGATGCTCTGGGCTGCACTTGGCTCACTGTTACTTTTTTCTCCTCTTGAGATAATTCAAGTTTTTTCCTACTTGTTGACTGAATCTTATTATTAACGCTCTCCTTTGTGTAGAAGGAATTGATTATTGGAATAAAAAAGATAACATTAGCCATGTAGCTTGTATGTATTTCTACCTTTACCCACTCTTGTTTTAAATTAAAATCCCTGTCCACAGCTGTCAAACCTGATTGAAATCTGAAATTTTAATGCATTTTGTTTAATTAACAGTTTTGTCATGCTGCAACTACTTTTAAAATATTAGCTTTAAAAGTCTTTGTAAACATCTGGCTGATGAAAGAACCAACAGTCATCAGCTTTGTTTGTTTAGATAGCACCATCAAGCCATCAGCTTCTGCTCTGAATTGAGAACGTCATCAGAGACAAGAAGTATTTGTGAACATAGTCTTGTTCTCCTTTTGGTACCTTCTGGTAGCATTTAAAACATGGTGGTGCACTTACAAGTTTAACGTTAGTATGAGAGTCCTTCCTCTAACCTGGTCTCTTTAATGAACCTCCAAGTCTCTTTACATAGTAAACAACCATGGTAATCTAAATAGAGCTGTGCCTAACTGCAAAAAAACAAGTGGCTCTTGCTCTTGAATAGCATGCCTGGATGTTCCTTCTCCTGCTAAGTGTCTTGCAATGAGGCTTATTTTAGGTAACTTAAGGTTTCGAAAATCTAATTCTGGCTCCTTGGAGGTGATTCAGGGGGCTAGGTGTTCCCTTCTTCAACAAAATCTCTTACAATTTTTCATGTGTCCAGCCAACTAATTAACACACAGTATTTTTAATAGAGCAGGGTTTATTAAGTAAAATATGAAGAAAAAAATAAAAATTTTAAATACAATAGTGATTTAAATTATTTTAATAATTACAACTGGTTTGGGCTATGGAAAGCAATTAATATGGGTACAAATTTAACAACTGAACTTATACCAAACATCTGGCTTTAGCAGAATACTAAGGGCAGTAAGTCAAACACTCAAATGGTGGTACTAGAAGTAGGGTGACTAAGTGCGTATTAATTCCCTCTTCCTGTAATACTACTGCTTCCTACTTTTGCTCATCAAGGAACATCATCTTCTATATATTCTGAACTGACAAAGTCACAATGCAGGCTGATTTATGTATATTTGACTGAAAACAATTACAGTGGAAGATAGCTGTACACTTTTAAATGGACTGCCTGCAATAAACACTACAGTTTGCAAGCAAAATTCAAAGCTCTTTGGGAATTGGTGGGATCCCTTTGATTTGAGCATCACTTTGGGACAAAGCACTGCATGAAGGCTAAAGGTACAACTGCAGATTGCTCAGCTTGACACAGATTTTGCACAGATTTCTTAGTGCTACTTACAGGTTACATTTGAAAAACATTTAAAAAAACTGCACTTGTGTACCATATGGGAGGGATTTGGGGCAGTAATCAAATACAAACAGTGGTATTAACAACAGCATGATGTGAGACCGATATGCACTGTCCCTAATTCACAGCCCACAGCATCTGCTCTTGTAAATGACACTTGGTGGTGGAATCTCGGTCATATATGTTTAACACTTGCATGTTTGACCTTGTAAGGAGACAAGCAGAAGACATTAAATGCCCAAGTGCCAACCCAGATGCAGAAGAAATTTACAGGGCTATAGGCTGGGCTTCCTTTCAAGCCTAGGATGATGCAGTGGAATGTATGGATGGAAAAATAAATCTATTATTATATGTCATGCATCTTGTTTAAGCTCCTGCTGTCTATCTTGTTACATAAACCCTCTTGACAAGTACTTCCAGTTTATTGTGTTCACAGCAAGTCTTAGAGAGTGAAAGGGCAGAGGATGAGATCTTGGTCACAAAAATGTGCTGTTTGCATTTAAATAAAGGGGCAAATTAACTCTCTTTTTCTGACTAGTCTTTTTTTGTTCCTGTCAAATTAATTTACATGCATTTTTTAGTGGATTTAAGATATGCTCAGAGCAAAACAAAAATGTTCACACAGGAGATTTCTCTAATTTAGCTAAATCACTTCTTAAAAGTGACTTAGGGGCTGGCTTGCTTGGAGAATTTACTATTAAATTCTTATGCATGGACAACTCCACCATCACTTCCTATGCTGTACATTTCACTGCCTGGCACTCACTGCCTGCTCAGTGTGCCTTCATGGGGTAAATGTGATTTAGGGCTTTGAAGACTAGACCAGTGTCACAGAAATGTTGCCCAAGTATGAGGGATACACAGCTGGTTACGATTTCTTCTAAAAACTGTGATGGTCTCATTCTGTGAAGGCACGAGTTACGCTAAGTATCGTCCCTACCCAGATGGCCCCAAAAGGGCCAGCACAAAAACTTGAAGTCCAGATAAGCTCTCTATCCTGTGCTTTAGACCATTTGGCAGTGATAAAGTCATTTATATTTACTCTTCATCCAAATCCCACTTGTACTGCTGGGTGATGTAGCAATACAGGAATCCAACATTAATGACTACAGACCTGCAGAGAGAGAGAAGCGACTCATGGATTGTTAATTCATACCCTGGCTTACTTTAAGGAGGTGTCTTGGGGATAGGAACCAAAAAATTAAAACTTAAATTAGTCTATAGAAAAAAGTTGTGTAAGGCAGCAGAATATATTATCAACCAAAGCAGAGGAAAAAACATGATAATATTTGTTATGTATTAATTTAAACATTCCTGAATCTAGACTCCCATGCAGAAGAATTTAAGTTTGTAACTTTTCATCATTTCAGCCCAAATTCTGACCTATTTAAGAGACCAGGGTTATTAATATTTCCTATTATTTCTACTCCTCAAACTTTTCAACTGGGTTTCTCCAAGGCATTCTTTGTTCTCACTTCTTCCTTCCTCTTCATTTTGAAAGTATCAGTTCTGGGAAGTGGCTGAAAGACAGAAAAACACACACATAAAAATTGTTAGACTGCAGGTATTCATTGTAATTCCCCTCCACCCCCCTGGAGATATGGAGGTGAATCAGGAAATGGATGGCTTTTTCAGATCACATGAATCAGTACCCCAGAACTCATCATTTTCACCAAATATCTGACTACTTTTAGGGACTCAAAGTTAAGGCTCATATAACAACATCTTTATCTGCCTTATCTTTCAGAAACTTTCATGAAAACAAAGAGGCAATTACTATAAATCAGCTCGTACATTTATAAATGCAAGTGTACATTTATTTATATTATATCCTTGTGTCAAAAATATCACCCTAAGCATTCATAAAATTAAACCATTCTTTTTTTAAAGAGCCTAAATCATGCAAATAATAATGAAACTCTACTTTGTTCTTGCTTTTTATCACAAATGGTAAATATAAATTTATCAGATTAACATTAGGGTCTCAAAGGCCATGTAATTTAGAATATCATCACGCTGTTCCTAATTCATAGATACTACAGATACTAGTCAAGTAACCTCTAAATACAGCACATAATGCAAGACAGTAATTTGACAGAAAACAGGAGAGAGTTTGTAAGTCTATATTTATTTTCTTGTGATTTAAAGCAAGTATTACAATAGTGTCTGTTGCTAAAACAATTAAAATTTTGCTCAGTCTGAACTTGTTTGGTATGTGCTACTGGGCTACAGCTTTGTACATCCTGCTTTGTAACAGTGTACTTCCCTACTGGAACTATTTGAAGATGACATTCAACTATGCCAGATTCATGATGATCTAGCCGTGCAAGATGAGTTTGCTCAATGCAGGTGGCAATGCTTGAGGACTCACACAACTCAAATGTAGCAGACCAAATAATTGCCTGAATCTCATTGGGAAAGAAAGAATAAACAATGATGTAGAACTGATGAATAGGTCTCTCAGCAAGGTCATGTAAGCAAGGTGGATTCAAGATAGAAGACTGCAGAAACTCTTGTTGTCTTTAGCATTGGTTCAGGAAGGGGAGCTTGTTCACATGCACCATGCTCCTGGCTGGTCTGCTCTGGAAAGTTTCTGGTCACCAGGAGGGTTTCTCCTGAGTAACAGATCATGTGCTTGAAAAAGCAAAGGCAGGCAATTAACTGTGAGATTTCAAAGTTTATCTCTGCATGTTTCTCATTAATTAAACAAAAATATCTAATGTTTTCCAAGGAGAGAAAAAAAACACAGATGCGATGAAAATAAAGCCTTTGAATTCTGTCATTGTGAAGCAAGTGAGATCTTTTAATCAAATGATAGAATAGTTTGGGTTGGAAGGAACCTTTAAAAGTCATCTAGCCCAACCCCCCTGCAGTGAGCAGAGACATTTTAAACTGGAGCAGATTGCTCAGAGCACCATCCAACCTCTATTTGAATGTTTCAGGGGATGGGACATCTACCACCTCTCTGGGCAACCTGGGCCAGTGTTTCACCATTGTAAACAATTTCTTCCTTATAGCTAGTCTAAATCTACCCTCTTTTAGTTTAAAAATCATTACTCCCTATCCTGTTGCAACAGACCCTGCAAAAAGTTTGTCCCTGTGTTTCTTATAGGCCCCTTTAAGTACTTAGAGTCTGCAGTAAAGTCTCTCCAGAGCTTTCTCTTCTTCAGACTGAACAATCCCAACTGTCTCTGCTTTTCTTTGTAGGAGAGGTATTCCACCACTCTAACCATTTTTGTGGCTCTCCTCTAGATCTACTTCAACAGCTTCATGTTCTTCTTGTGATGGGGACTCCAGAGCTGGACACGGGTGGGGTCTCACCAGAGCAGAGTAGAGTAGAGGGGCAAAATCACCTTCCTGAACCTGTTGGTCATGCTTCTTTTGATGCAGTCCACAATAGGGTTGGCACTCTTGGCTGTGGGTGCACGTTGCTGGCTCATGTCCAGATGCGCATCCACCAGTACCCCTAAATTCTTCTCAGAAGGGCTGCTCTCAACCCGTTTTCCCTATGATGGAAGCATACATAGCTCAAGGCTGTTTTACTGATCTAAATACTCTTTTTTTTTTGCCCTTTTTTTTTCTTTCCTTTTTTCTGTAACGTAACTTACGTGTTGGGCTTACGGTATCTGACTTTGTTTTTTCTAAATGATAAAAGACAAGCATACTATTCAAGGTGCTATTGATGGGTAACATGAACACAGGCCTTCCCTTGCACCATGGCTTTCCCATCTAAACAGATGGAAATACACCCCCTTCCCTGCTTTCTAACACTCCTTATATCCTGCCACCGCAGGGAGGAGCTGAAATCTGGCTTCCCACCAAACTGGCCAAAAGCCTGAAGGTGCTGTGAAGCCTTCCCTCTTCCAACCGCAGTACCTTTCCACTTTCGCATGCTGCCATACCTTAACATGTTAGGCTCTATTTTGTTTGCAAGGAGGGATCAAGAATTTTTAACAGTGAGAATAATTATAGGAAAATACAGAGCAGCAGAAGAGGGGATCTGCACTGGAAGGAAGGCTAGATGGAATTGGACTTGGTCCTCTCAGGGTTTTCTTTTCCTTCCTTAAATTAAATAACAGAACTTATGCTTCTTTCTCATCCACCCGCAGCAAAATAATTCCAGATTATGTGAAGATATCCTTAGGTATTTTGGTAATAGGTGCTTGGTCTGAGATTGAGGCACCGTTATGCAAGGTACTTGTAATAGACCCAAAAAACTCTCAGCAACTGCTTGCAAAAGGATGTCTGGGGATTGCTTTGCCTAAAATTGCTCGTCTCACTCAACTAGTCTGATTTAACTCTGCACTTAGACATAGCACAGAGTAACATGTAACATTAAATAACATTACATTTTATAGCTTTATTTCAAACATGGTTAATCTCATGGCCGTTTTCTTTTTTCTTTGCCCATGAGTTTCACAAAATAAAATAAAGTAAAATTAATCATTGACATCACAACTGTTCTTCCGTGAGAGTGGTAGCTAGCTGTAAAGAATATGACTTAAAATCTCTGGGGATATATAGAGAAAGCACAATTCTAGTGGAATTTTTCTTAGGTTGTAATGTACATCATTAATCCAGTATCACATGAAGTCATAAATATTGTGTTGGGTTTTTTTTTTAGGTTGTTTTGTTTGGTTGGGTTTGGTTGGATGGGTGGGTAGGTTTTTTTGTTTGTTTGTTTTGCTTTACATGTATGTCCATCATTTCACAGCCAAACCACAGAGGAATTCTGAGGGGCTAAAATGTACATAATTCCTGGTGCTAAGATTTTGGTGTCTTTTTTCATGGCAACTGGTTTTGCACATACAGTGCTTACTCTATACATAAAGTATGGATATTATTTGGTGGGTTTATATATTTTTTTTCCAGAAGTTAGAAAAACAAGTGTATCTCCTCTTTGAAAAGTAAAAAATCTAAAGTTATTGCAACAGGTGAAGATACATACAAAGCACAGGACTTGCCATTGTGAACAGATACATCTTAAAAACACTCCAAACAAACTAATGAATTATGCATGTGAATCATCCTCTATCTGCAGTTACTTTGATGGCAATTTTTAGGTCTAAGATGGATTCTTTTATTTTCTACACAAGTATTTTCTGGAGCTGAGGAAACTTCACAGAAGTGTGATCCTACATAAATACACATTACATTGGTGTCTTAGAAAACTGTATTCTCATAAACAAGGAAACATCCTTGACTGTGAGGGTTACATGACTATAAGGGAAAAAAAGTTTGGTTTTTACTATTTGCTTTTGTGTTTTTATTTTTTGTTTTATTTTTTTTGATACCAAGAAGCAACCAGAAAGAACATTCCAAATTCCAGAGCTTCATTTGTAATGATAATATTACACTTTCATTAACTTTTCTCCTTGAACAAGTTTCTTTTACAGTGTAGTCAAAGTAACATTCTCCCTTGAGCTAGCTGTTTCAAGCAGCTTGGATTTGCAATATTTAGCTTGCAGGTAAGTTTTGGTACTAATTGTTTTAGTTAAGTATATTTGTAATAGGATTACTATAGCATGGATCAATTCCACGGTTTTGTTTGTTTTAATAAACTCTGAATGCTTGTAGTTTCGTGTTTGTTTGTTTGTTTTTTATTGGAGGTCTTGCTGCAAAAACACACGTCGGTTTCTGTTGCGCTTTGTACTAGAAACGTGCGAACGCTCGCGTAACAAAAAAAAAAAAAAAACAACAAAAAACCCAACAAAAACAAACCAACCAAGAACTGTGATGAATTTCATTAAAATACACGTAAGAACAAAAATACCTTCTGGTTTAACACAAATGGATTGGCTAAACACTAAAGCATGCGTCGAAACTACGGCGAGTGCGGAAATGCAAACGTACATACCTGGGAAGATGCTTGCGTGCCCCGGCTGCCAGCCCCGCAGTGCCACGTCTCACCGCCCCACTCACGCTACGGGACCTTTATAGGGAACTCACCCCGGGCCTAAAAATGAACTTTCGGGGCTGACACGTCGATCCGTGCCGTGAAGGGGAGGGAGGAGGCGGGGAGGGATTCGCCGCAGGCTTTGACGTGGTCACAAAAATGTCAGCGCTGCGCTTCCCCCCTCCCCTGCCGGAGCCGAGCCGCTCGGCGCAGGGCTGAGCAGCGGGGGCTGGTCGCTTCACCGCGCCGCGGACGGAGGACGGGGCGGCTGGTGGGAAGTTCCCGCTGCCTGCGGGGTTCGGCGCCGGCGCCTGGGGGCGGCGGGCCGGGCGGCGGGGCGGGAGGCGGCGGCGGCCCCGGCAAGCCCCCGGCACCAGCCCCGCACATGGTGCACTATTTCCACCCGCATCCCCCGCCGCCGCCGCCGCCTCCTCCTGGCAAGGTGCCGGGGCTAACGGGCTCCGAGGCAGCCGTGGCTGCCGCTGCGGCCGCCGTGGGGAGGCTGCCACAGTTCTCTCCCTACGGGAGCAGCCAGCCCTCGGGCTTCAAGCATCCCTTCGCCATCGAGAACATCATCGGCAGAGATTACAAAGGCGTGCTGCAGGCTGGCGGGCTGCCGCTGGCCTCAGTGATGCACCACCTGGGCTACCCGGTGCCCAGCCAACTCAGCAGCATGGTGAGCTCCATGTGGCCGCACGTGGGGGTGATGGACTCCGTGGCTGGTGTGCCCGTGTCCACCGACTACGGACCCTTCGGGGTGCCCGTGAAGGCCCTCTGCCACCCTCCGACACAGACCATGCCCGCCGTCCCTGTGCCTATCAAACCGGCGCCGGCGATGCCCGCTGCCTCGGCCATCCCTGCTCTGACGGTCGCCGCCTCGCAGATCTGCCCCGCCGCTTCTCCGGCCTCTGCTTCGCTGCTGGAACAAACCGCGAGCAACACGTCCGAGGGCAAAGGCTCCCTCCACTCTGTCCTGGTGCACTCCTAAAGGGCAGGGGGTCGCGGGGAGAGAGGCGCCCAGGCTCCCAGGGGAGAGGATGCGGGGGTACAGGGCATGCGTACGGCACGGAAACACGATCGATCTCATATATCCCTGCTGGTGTCTGTGTTTATATTGTGTACAATCAGATTATCTGAGAGCCAGGTCGCAGGTAAGAGATTTTATCGTCGTTAAATATCGTTAGTGACGGATAGGTGATGTGAAAAGTCACAGCCGAAGTCAAAGAGGCTGTCTCGGGGGAAGGGAACGGGAGGGAAAGTCTCGCCGCTACTTCGCCAGCCTGCAGCACGGGGCGGCCATACGATACGGGCTTCCCGCCGAGCCCCCTTCCCGGGGCAGCCGTCCCGGAGGTCCCACGAAACTTGAGGCCCGGTGGAAGAGGGGCTGCAGTCCGCCGGCGGTTGCGGGAGCAAAAACATAAACCCCCTCACTGAACTCTGCTTCTCCCCCGCCCCTGAGATATGGGAAACCTCTGCCCTACCGTCCTGTAGATCTTGCTCCGAAAGAGGTGGGCAAAGCGGTCACCTTGGGCTCCGGCGAGTTGCGGGGCCTCAGGACGTGTAATGCTTGCTGTTTCAAGAGTAAGCTTTAAATAGCTCGATTAATTAGTGGGAATATAAATGACAACGGCACTGACGGAAAAGAGCTCCTTTAACTGACGATCTCTTGTCCTTCCCCCTCATTTTTACATCCCAATATTTTACATCGGAGTGCAATACCTTAGGAAGGACTGGAATGTGACCTGGCCTCTCAAACTGTGACTGACTGTCCAACTTCCCTAGCTTGTCATTAAAATAAAACCAGCCCGTCGATTCGTAGAAAACGCTTTTCACATCACCTTTCACCGCTCACAGATATCGCTACTTTGTATGTGGTGCTTGGCGTTTCTTCCACGTGAGTATGAACCAAAACCTGATGCAGGGCGGGGTGTGGGGGTGGGGAGACAAAGCGGGGAAAAAAAAAAAAAAAAAAAAAGGTTAAAAAATTATTCAGGAAAAGCACTTTAGTGACAATAACCTTTCAGCGGACAAAAGGTCTGTTTAAAGCAGAGGGATCAGAAGTCAGAGAGCAATGCACTGGCTGATGAGTCCCGGATGATTTGTGAATGACTGCTGCCGCTCCCTGTCTGCCCTGCTGTACACCAATGCTCATTAAAACTCATCTATTCATTTGCTTCTGCTGGTGCTGCTGTTTAAAATAATCGTCTTTCACATCGGTTAAGAAACGCGAGCTCGTAGCGTAGGTTCGCACTCTCCCCCCAGAAACTGACAGAGGTACCCGAAAGTTTTCTTGGCCGCAAAGCAAGGGGAGAAAACGGAAAGAAACCTCTTGTAGGTAAATCGCCTGCTGCAGAGATGCTTTGACTAGCTGCTACCCGCAGCTCAAGGGCGAAGTGCCGGCCGTCGGTCTGAGGAGAGATCCGGATCCCACTGAAGACACTGGGAGTTTTGCTGCTGTTTTCAGTGGGTGATGGATCCCAACTGCTGTCTGGGATTTATTTGCCTCATGCCGGCGGACCCGCTGTGGCCCGAGACGCCAGGTCGCAGACCCAGACACCGTGTCAGTCTGGTCCTTCTTGATGACCTCCAGACAGAAAAACTACTGCCAGGAAAAGTAAACTTGTTTGGCCTCTAGTGCCTATTGTCCAAATATTTCCCCACGCACGCTTGTGGGGCCTGTTCGACCACTTGAAATTCAACTGGAACTGTTGAATTTCCCATTTTTCTCTCTGTTCTTCAGGGAGGTGTGTGTTTCAGGGGGGTGTGTGTTTCACCTTAATTTCCAAAATATAATAATTTTAGCGTTGAAAAATTACTGCTAACAATGTCAAGCTAATGAGGCACAGATAGGTATGACGGCCCGGGAATCGGACTGGAAGGGGAATTACCTCAAAAGTTTTACAGCCAGATAAAACAAGGAAAAAAAAAAAAAAGACAGAAAACACACACATACAAAAAAAAATAAATTAAGCATCACATTTTCTTCAGTCCGTTGTCTTCCATTTTAAGCAGGGAGCCACGTCTATATTTCTGCTGCTAGAAACAGTCGCTTTTATAGAGAAAGCACTCTCTCAAATGCATCACTAATAGCACTACTTCTGTACAGCTCGACGTATTTAAATGCGTTCCACCGCTTTTGATGTGGCTGCTGTCTAGGGCTACAAAGCATCTTAGGGAAATTGAGTTTTCCTCTCACATGGGTCTAAGGGGTAGGAAGAGGAATGGGAAATCCGGAGAAGAGTTAATGCTCCTGGGAATTATTCAGAGGATTCTGGACAGTTCCAAGACTTTGGATAACTTTCTAAATTTCACCGCGGGAAAACTTTTTTTGTCGTAGGGAGGCCGGTACGGGGAGCCCCC